>RJWJ010009728.1:0-49107 GCA_004363605.1 Indri indri | reverse complement strand
GATCCATTGGATTTATGGACTACAAGGAGGCTTGAGTTTCTCTATACTGGTTTACCAGTTTCTGATTTGGAACAAATCTATTTATTTGTAATTCATTTACTCAATAAATATACATTGAGCACAGCTATGTGCTAGATTCTGTTCTAGGTACAAAAAAAAATACAGTAAAAAAAAAAAAAAAGGCAGCATTCCTGTCTTGTGGAGTTTAAGTTCTAGTAAGGAAGACAGACAATAGAAAACAAATAAATAGACATATAATGTAATGACAAATGTGATAATTTCTATTTAAAAGTAAAGAAGTTTCAAAAGAGTAAAGCATGTTGGGGGTGTGTGCTGTTATTTTAGATATCATGGTCAGATTGAAACCTTTCTGAGCAGTTGTCATTTGAGTAGAACCTTGCACTAGAAAAGAGGGTAAGATATGTTAACATATGAAAATAGAACTTTCCAGACAGAGAAGGACTTGACATGCTTGAAGAACTGCAAGGGGGCCAACATGTCAGGAGCACAGTGATTAAGGAGAAAAGCTATATGTTAGATTGGAGAGATAACCAAAGGCAACTGCTATAGAGGCTTGCAGGCTAAGGAAGGGATCTTGATTTTGTTTTAAGAGTGATGATTTATTTATTAGTTAGATATTGCTGTGTAACACGTTAATTCAAAATACCTTGGCTAAAACAGTAAGCTGATTTAGCTCATGAACCTGAAGGTTTTCTCAGTGGTTCAACTTATCTTGGCTTGCTTGCTCATGTGTCAGTGCTCAGCTCATGGGTCAGCCTGGGTGCTGCCTGTTCTAGGATGACCACAGCTGAGATGACTAGGTCACAGTCCAGATGGCCTCTAATCCATTATAATACCAAGAGTTTTCTCATGGAGCAGATAGGGGATTAACAGTATGTTCATGGACTGGAAGAATTAATATTATTAAAAGACCATACTACCTAAAGCAATCTACAGGTTCAATGCAATCCCTATCAAAATACCAATGGCACTCTTCACAAAAATAGAAAAAAAAAAAACAAACTCTAAAATATTTGTGGAACCACAAAAAGCCCAAATAGCCAAAGTAATTCAAAGTAACCCCCAGAAAGAACGAAGCTAGAGGCTTCACACTACCTGAACTCAAAATATATTTTGAAGCTATACTAATCAAAAAAGCATGGCACTGGTATACAAACAAACAAAATAGACAACCAAGAAACAAGTCCACCATTTGCAGCCACATAATTTTCAACAAAGGCACCAAGAACAGGATGGTGGCAACACAAGTAGTCCAGCTGTTATGAAAAATAGTATTAAAGTTCCTCAAAAAACTAAAAATAGAACTACCATATGATCCAGCAATTCCACCATTGGGTATACATCTAAAGGAAAGGAAATCAGTATATTAAAGAGATATCTGCCCTCCTCAATAAGTGGTACTTGGAAAACTGGATATCCATATCAGAATAATGAAACTAGACATCTATCCCTCACCATATAGACACATCAACTCAAATGGGTTAAAGACTTAAATGTAAGACCTGAAGCTATAAAACTACTAAAAGAAAACATAGGGGAAATGCTTCAGGACATTGGTCTGAGAAAATATTTTATGGATAAGATCTCAAAAGGACAGGCAACAAAAGCAAAAATAGACAAATGGAATTATATCAAACCAAAAACCTCTGTATAGCCAAGAAAGTGATCAACAGAGCAAAGAGACAGTCTTCAGAATGGAAGAACATATTTGCAAACTATTTATCAGACAATGAGTTGGCAGCCAGTATATAAAATGAACTCAAACATCCTAATAGCAATATAAATAATTCAATCAAATGAGCAAATAATCTAAATAGACATTTCTCAAAAGAAGACATACAAATGGGCAATGGGAAAAGCTTATGAAAAAATACTCAACATCCCTCAACTAATCATCCTGGAAATCAAAATCAAAATCACAATTAGATATCAATTAGATATTAGATATTAAATATCAGTTAGAATGACAATTATCAAAAAGACAAAAAATAATAAATGTTGGTAGGGATGCAGATAAAAAGGAAATCTTACATGCTGTTGGTGGGAATGCAAATTAGTACAGCTGTTATGAAAACAATATTAAGTTTCCTCAAACAGCTAAACAACTAAAAATAGAACTACCATATGATCCAGCAATTCCACCATTGGGTATACATCTAAAGGAAAGGAAACCAATATATTAAAGAGAGATCTGCACTCTCACATTTATTGCAGAACTATTCAAAATAGTCAAGAAATAGAAGCAACTTAAGTGTCCATCAATGGATGAATAGGTAAAGAAGTGTGGTACATGTACACAATGAAATACTATTGAGCCATAAAAAGGATGGAATCCTGTCATTGAAAGCAACATGGATGAGCCTGTGGGAGATTATGGTAAGTGAAATAAGCCAGGCACATAAAGATAAATACCACATGTTCTCACTCAAATGTGGAAGCTAAAAAGTTGAACTTATAGAAGTAGAGAGAAGAATAGCAGTTACTAGAAGCTACAAAGGGTAGGGGATAGGGAGAAATAGATTAACTGATATAAAATTAAAACTACATAAGAGGAATAATTTCTAGTGTTCTATAACACTCTAGGGTAACTATAGTTAGCAATAATTTATTATTTTCAAGTATAGGCATATCTCAGAGATATTGCAGGTTTTGTTCCAGATCACCACACTAAAGTAAATATTGCAATAAATTGAATCACACAAATTTTTTGGTTTCCCAGTGCATTCAGAAGTTATGTTTACACTGTACTGTAGTCTATTAAGCATGCAATAGCATTATGTCTAAAAATTATATACATATATGAGATTAAAAATACTATATTGTTAAAAAATACTAACACTCATCTGAGCCTTTAGCAAGTTCATAATCTTTTTGCTGGTGGAGAGTCTTGCCTTGATGCTGATGGTTGTTGATGGCTACTGAATGATAAGGGTGATGGTTGCTAAAGGTTGGGTGGCTGTAGCAGTTTCTTAAAACAAGACAGTAGAAAAGTTTGCCACATTGATTAACTCTTCATTTCATGAAAGATTTACCTCAAGCATGAGATGCTGTTTAATAGCATTTTACCCACAGTAGGAATTCTTTCAAAATTGGGATCAATTCTCTCACACTCTGCCATTGCTTTATCAACTACTAAGTTTATGTAATATTCTAAGTCCTTTATCGTCATTGTGACAATGTTCACAGTATCTTCGCTAGGAGTAGATTCCATCTCAAGGAACCACTTTCTTTGCTCATTCATAGGAAGCAGCTCCTTATGCATTCAAGTTTGATCATGAGATTGTAGCAATTCGGTCACATCTTCAGGGTCCATTTCTAATTCTAGTTATCTTGCTATTTTCTCCACATCTGCATTTACTTCCTCCACTAAAGTCTTGAACCCTTCAAAGTCATCCATAAGGGTTGGAATCAATTTCTTCTAAATTCTTGTTAATGTCAACATTTTGACCTCCTCCCATGAATCACAAATGTTCTAAATGGCATCTGGAATAATGAATCCTTTTCAGATTTTCAATTTACTTTACCCAGATTCATAAGAGGAATCACTGTCAATAGCAGCTATAGCCTTACAAACTGTGCTTCTTAAATTATTAGATTACTCCTTGATCCATGGTCTGTAGAATTGATGCTATGTTAGCAAGCGTTAAAACAGCATTCATATCCTTGTATATCTTCACAAGAGTTCTTAAGTGACCAGGTGAATTGTAAATGAGAGGTAATATTTTGAAAGGAATCTTTTATTCTGAGAACTAGGTCTCAACAGTAAGCTTAAAATATTCTGTAAACCATGCTGCAAACAGATGTGCTGTCATCTAGGTTTTATTCCATTTATAGAGTACAGGAAGAATAGAGTTAACATAATTCTTAAGATGCCCTAGGATTTTGAATGGTAAATAAGCATTGGCATCAACTCAAAATCACCAGCTGTGTTAGCCCCTAACAAAAGAGTCAGCCTCTTCTTCAAAGCTTTGAAGCCAGACATTGACTTTTCCCCTCCACCTATGAAAGTCCTAGATGGCACCTCATTCCTATGTAAGGCTGTTCTGTCTACATTGAAAATCTGTTGTTTAGTGTAGCCGCCTTCATGAACGATATTAGCTAGATCTTCTGGAGGACTTGGTGGAACTTCTCTATTAGCACTTGCCACTTCACTTTGCATTTTATGTTATGGAGGTGGCTCCTTTCCTTAAACTTCAGAAAACAAACTTCCTCAGCCTTCACAGAATTGGAGACAGTTAGGGCCTTGTTTTGAATTAGGATTTGGCTTAAGGGCAACTTGTGGCTGTTTTGATCTTCTGTCCAGACCACTAAAGCTTTCTCCATCTCAGCATTAAGGCTGCTTCACTTTCTTATCATTCATGCGTTCACTGGAGTAACACTTTTAATTTCCTTCAAGAACTTTTCCTTTCTGTTCACAACTTGGCTAAGTGTTTAGCACAAGAGACCTAGCTTTAAGCCTGTCTCAGCTTTCAACATCTTTTCCTCACTGAGTTTAAACATTTGTACCTTTTGTGTTAAAGTGAGAGATGTTTGTTCCTTTACTTGAAAACTTTAGAGGCTATTGGAGGGTTGTTAACTGGCCTAATTTCAATAGTGTTGTGTTACAAGGAATAGGAAGGTCTAAGAAGAGGGAGATGGCCAGTTAGTGGAGCAGTCAGAATACGTACAATATTTGTAGATTAAGTTTGAAGTCTTCTATGGGTCTGGTTTATGGTGTCCCAAAAAAATTACAACAGTAACATCAAAGACTGCTGATCACAGAGCACCATAACAAATATAATAATAATGAAAGAGTTTGAAATATTGTGAGAATTATTAAAATGTGACAGAGAGACATGAAGTGAGCATGTGCTTTTGGAAAAATGGGCTTATGGACTTGCTCCATGCAGATTTACCACAAACCTTCAATTTGTAAAGATTGAAATATCTGTGAAGCACAATAAAGCAAAGTGCAATAAAATGAGGCATGTTTGTATTTAGAAAGTGTATTTTGAATGTTCCCAACACAAAGAAATGATAGAGGTGACGAATATCTTAATTATCTGATTTGTATCATAATATCATACCATACCCCATGAATATATATGTACAATTATTATGTGTAAATTAAAAGTAATAAAAATTTAAAGAGTAACTATAGACCCAGAAGGCCTCAAAATCCCTTTTGCTACATTCTATTAGCCAAATAAGTCATAAAATAGATCACCCAGATTCAAGGAATGGGAAAATAAACCTCACCTTTTGATGGCAGCAGCTGCAAAGTTACGTTACAAAGTATATAGAAGGATGGAGGATTTAGACCATTTTTATCTGCAATTGACAACAGGATTTCATAGGAAATTAAGAAAGTGGCATTGAAATAAGTGGTATTCGATGAGTTCTGTTTTATTTATTTATTTATTTATTTATTTATTTATTTATTTATCTATCTATTTATTCTAAGACAGAGTCTCTGTTGCCCTGGGTAGAGTGCAATGGCGTCATCATAGCTCACTGCAACTTCAAACTCCTAGGCTCAAGCTATCCTCTTGCTTCAGCTCCCTGAGTAGCTGGCACTACAGGTGTGCACCATGACACCCAGATAATTTTTCTATTTTTAGTAGAGACAGGGTCTCACTCTTGCTCAAGCTGGTCTTGAACTCCTGAGCTCAAGCAATCCCCAGTGTGCTAGGATTACAGGCATGGGCCACCGTTCCCCACCTGATGAGTTCTATTTTATTTTATTTTATTTTATTTATTTTTTTGGGGTTTCATTTATCTTTTAATTTTTATGTTGTTTTTTTTTTATTGTTTGTTGTTTATAGGGGTACAGATGTTTAGGTTACGTATGTTTGTGTTGAGTTTGTGATTCCTATAGAATTTCTAAGTCATGATGTCTGGGAGTTGGTTAGAAATATAGGTTTTGAGTTAGGGGGAAGGTCCTGAGCTGGATATAAATGTCTTAGAGTTATAGTAATGTATTTTGTAAATAAAGCCCAGACATAATGGAGATCTTCTAGGGAGGTGTATAGAATTAACAAAGAAAAATTAGAGAAGACAAAAGAAGATTTGATGACAGGAAAGGCCAAAGATAAAATCTAGGTATATCAATAAGTCTTAAACCAAGTTTAGGTATATTTCTGTTTTATCCTCTGCTTAGGCTGCTATAACAAAATACCATAGGCTGAGTGGATTAAACAATAGACATTTATTTCTCTCAGTTCGGGAGGCTGGGAAGTCCAAGATCAATGTGCCAGCAAAGTTGGGTTCTAGTAAAGGCCCACTTTCTGGCTTGCAGACAGCTACCCTCTTCTTGTATCCTTATGCCTTATGTTGGAGAGAGAAAGAGAGAGAGAAAGGAAGGGAGACAGAGAATGTGCTCTGGTCATCTCTTATTATTATTATTAAAACAATGATTCCATCATGTTGTCCCTGCTCTCCTAAATTTATCTAAACCTGACAACTCCCAAAGGCCCAAGTTCCAATATCATCACATTGAGAATTAGGGCTTCAACATATGAATTTGGAGGGATACAACATTCAATCTATAACAATGGTATTGGAGTAAGGCAGAGATAAAATAAGCTGACAAATATTTAATATTTATGTGTTGGTTATGTGTTCTGTAATAGAAAGAATAATGCAAGCTAACAGTATAGTGATTAGCAAGGGGTGTTGCTATTTAAGATGGAGTGGTCAGGGAAGACTTTTTGATAAATTGCCATTTATCTCCCTAAGTGATTTCTCCCAGTTTCCTGTTATTTGTATTTTAATATATATGTTTACTGTATCCTATATGGTATACATACCTTTCCCTTGAACTTCTGCATCAATTGCCGTGTCTGTTCTTGCCCCACTGACATCATTATTCTCAGAGGACAAATCTCTAAAAATAGAGAAAATGTCTATCATTGTCACTGCCTGACCACACCTACTTCTCTGTCCACTCTGTTTTGTGTCCAGGATCCTATGTTGAAGCCATTATTTTTTTAAATTTCAAGGCCATTACTTTTATTGTTTCAGCTGCCTGAAATACATTGTATTTCTACCTTCTTATAATTTAGGTCTCTGCTCAAATGTCACTTTCATAATCATTCTAGTTAAAGAAATCTCTATTTATATTACAGTTATTTCTCTATATCATGACCCTATTTTCTTTCCATTATAGCATTTATATCTATTTGAAAGTAGACTATGTATTTTCTTCCTATTTTTTGTTTTGTCCCCTTCCAAGATAAGGTAAGTTCCACAGGGACTCAAACTTTATCAAAACTCTCTCCTTTTTACCGTCATGTTCTAGATCTTAGAAGATATCTAGTCCAATGTAGCTATTTGATCAACACATATGAAAGAATAAATGAATGGCTGAATCAATGAACTAATTGTATTGTTTGGAATTATAAGCCCTAATCTTATATCTCAGTTTAACCATTTACTTTACTATAGCACCATGGGCCTTATTTTGTCATCTAGAAATGAGGACTACTGACTGCATTGTGTAATTGTGAGTAAAACAAAACAAATAAATAAGAAAAAGCATTGAAAACTTTAAACTACAGTAAAAATTGCGTTATTATTTACATATTCAATAAAAATAAATTTCAATCTGTTTTAGAAATGTTATACCCATCACAAATTCACTATGGTCATTTCTAAAACAGGATACAAGTTTATATACACAATTTTACATGCACTGGAGGAGGTGTTTGATTTCAGTATTTATTTACAACATTTTATCAGCTGGCATTAGATATCATATGTTCCTACAACTGTTTTAAGAGACATGTGTAACCTGGTCAGCTCTAAAGTGCTGAGGGCAGCTATTTTTCTTCAATGATTTTTTGAATTAAAACCAAAGCAAAGAATTCATTGAGCCTCTAGTATTTCCACTTAATTCCACAACAAGCTATCTGTACCATGATTCCTCTGTGTTTTCACTGATTCTTTAGCACATTTGTTTTTGGATGTTAGAATAAAGGTGTTAAACTCAATGATCTCCCAACTCATTTCCATTTTCAATACATTGACATTGTAATTAAGAAACTGCTTATTAATCAAACAAAAATATTAGTATGTACCTATTATGTGCTCAAAAATTGGAAATGTCTTTTTGTACACCAGATTGGAATTCAAAGATGCCTTTTTTCCTTTGTATTTAAATGCAAGACCGATTTAACCCCTTTGGTTTCCCTTTCTTTTCCTTTTCTTTTAACATTTTTTTTTATTGAAAATTATAATGAGAACAACTGGCCTCAGTTTTCTGTATCATTTTTATTTTTATTTTATAGGGTTGTGTTTTCCATGTTTTGCTTTTTTCATTAGACCAAACAGACATAAATCATTTAAACTTTATTCACACAAAGACAATGTTTGTAACCTCTCAACATTATTTGGCTGGTATCCTTGAGGCTTCAATAACCAAGTCTCTTAATCAAAAATGCAAAATATCAATTGTGATACATGTAAAAATCAAGTACATACAGTACATTTTTCCAAATAAAAATATATGAAGAAGATGATACAAAATTTTCATTGCTACATCCTACACATTTCTCTTTATGTGAATTATTTGCTAAAATAAGCCAATTGGCTCATTTTATTATACCTAAAGTATTATATAGATATGTATGAGGATGTAATAAAGATATCTTGTTAAGAATTTGTAATTGGTAGATATAGGTTCTTCATACTAGAATAAGAGATACATAATAGGGATAAAGTATGGTAAAGGGAAAAATCCATCATAATGTCAATGTAATATATTGGCCAAACATGTTAGTTGATTGTAGAAATGGAAATAACTTTTTAAGTTAAAAATAAGGCACATAAATTGACTCCCTGATATTCAGTATTTCAATTATTACCTACTTATATTCTTCTTTTCAAACAATTTGGAAAATGCAGGAAAAATTATAAAGATGAAAATAAAAATCACACAAGATCAATAGTTTGATGTATTTGACATACTACATTCACATGTATTTTTTTAAGATTGGGATCATATTGTTTATAACCATATTTTAACTTACTTTTTTCACTTAATATTCTATCAGTAAATGCTGTTCAAAGTTAGCTTTGAGAAAATTCTTTATTATTTATTATTTTATTAATACAATAATAGTTCTGTTTAATGATTTGAAATGTTGTTGTTTTCAGTTTGAGACCTTTCCTTTCTTTTTTGTAATTTTCTATTTGAATAATCTGCAATTGACTAAATTATATTACATCTTTTAACATAGCCAATCTACTCAAAATTAGATCAATATATACAGTGCTATGTGCTATTTTGGAAAAACATGTTTGTTTCAGGTCCCTTAAAGTCCATTCTTTCACCTATTCAAGACAAAAACCTTACGGTCATCCTTCATCTGTTTCTTTTTGTTTTCTCTCATACCTCAGATATAATCTATCTTCCACTTTTGTTAATTGCACCTTCAAAACATATCTACTATTCAGAACTCACTTCTCACGTTGCCCTTTCTGCAGCTAACTAGCTTCTCACCTGGTCTGCCATCACCTTTTGGCTGTAATATGGAAGCAGGACCCAAAAGGCCACAACCTTCTCCTGTCTATACTTTTATCTTCACAGAATCACTAAAAGTAATCTTTTAAAACACAGAGGTCACTGCTCTGAACAGAACCATCCCACAGCTTTCCATCCTTCTCAGAGTTAAATACAAAGTCCTCGGTATGTTCTGCAAGGTCCTACATGACTTGTCCTCAGGTTACCACTCTGATGTCAACATAGAATAATTCCTCCTCTTGATGGTGACAGATGGTCTTTTCTGTCTTGAGTCTTTCTCTTTTTATTCTTCTGCCTAGAAAGCTGTTCTCCAGAATTCCCATATGTCCCCCTCATTTCATTCATTTCATTCAGTTCTAAGCACAGATCAGAGAACTGTTTCCTATCATCTCACTCTAGATACTACCTTCTCTCCAAGACACTCTTTACCCTAATTCAATATCATCTCTGTCATGACAGCACTTATCACAAATTGACATATTATGTATTATACAAAGGATTTGCATGAGTAATTCATAAAATATTTTGAAATAAAGTGATAATTAAGTTAAAAATCTATAGGATGAGTTGGAAAAACCCCGGGAAAGAGACAAAAAGAATTTTAAGATAGAAATGCATCTAAACAATTTAGAGTCAAGTCAAAAGCCTGGCATATTTGAGAAAACAAAATAAAACTATTCAAAATCATCAATGTGGACAGAGGACAGTCAAAGAGGAGTGACAGGTGCTGAGGCTGGAGAACAACTAGATCACAAAGAGCCTCGTTAACTATGTTCCGAAGTTTGTACTTTGCCCTTCACCCGTGGCCAAAGAACTCACTTTAGGTTTCAGCATTTCAGTGCTTCGCATGGAAGACGAATCCTCACGACCATGTGGAGAATGGATTGGATTGCATACAGGTGGGATCTGGGCACTGGGTTACTTCAATAAATAGATCATAGATTTACACTGGACACATTAAAATATTGTTCCCAAAATATGCGAAATAGCATGCATGCTGGTTATCTGCTTATTGTCTGTAGCACCTGATGACATTGGAATTGGGGTCTACAAACTGCTTTTTTAAGATCCCCTAGCCAGTTACTTACTGTGAAGTTGTAAGAGTAAGAGGAATTAGACATTAATAATTTGGAAGAGAGGAGGTGAGGAAAAGACCCCCTTTCTTTTTTCATTTCCTGTCAGTATTACTCCAACAGCAAAAGCCATTCCAGCTTTCAGTTTCACTTGGCACTTCCAGCCCCAGGTAGGCTATGCCCCTTCAGAGATCAGATAAATAGCCACACAGAAGCTTTTCTCCTGAGCTATTAGGTATTTATACTATGCTTTGGGTCGCCCCACCTTCAGGGTGCTAGCAGATTCATAGTTACGGATACTTGGATTACCTCACCATTCCTTTTAAAAATTTCTACCTTCAACTAAACGTGTAGCCAATTGCCAATAAAGTATCTTCCATTTGAAATGGCTAATGTAGTTTCTGGTTTCCAGACTACTCATTATCCATTTTTGTAAATTTTGCTCTCCATCTGCCCAACTTTGTACTCTGATGATTGTAGGATCTGTATTAGAATCACCAACCAGGGTGATTGTTCCCAATTTCCAAGAGGAAATTGTATTAATTCTGCATAATTGGGGCACGGAGATCTTTGTCTTAAATTCACAGAATTTTTCAGCAAATATCTTCAACTTCTATGTGATAGTAAAAGTTAATGAAAAAATTTAGCAACTAAGAAAAGGGGACCTTTAATTGGCAAAGGAACAATGAATTCATAATTATCAATTAGTCTTGAGACAATTAGAGACAAAAACATAGAGATAAACTACTATTTTGTCCCTTGATTGCTATGTATATACATATAAATGCTAACAAAGATTTTACCTACCCTCCTCATTTCCTTATCATTTTATATAAAGATTATTGTTGGTAATGTTACAATTGAGTTTTTAAGTTAAATAATGTTCAGGTGGACTTATGTTCAAATGGTGCTAGAATTGCCAGCAGTCCACAGTGAGGATACATTGGGAACAGTGACTGTTGGAATTTTGCATCTGACAATTTTTAAAAGAAGGTAAAAATATTTTCATTTGAATGAAGAATTGTTGTGCCTCATTAGGAGGAAGCATTGAGATGTTATTGGTGTTTTATGGAAGCTTAAATATGCTTAGAAATATATAGATGCTGGGCTGTGATGGTTATTTTTCTCACAGCTCCAAGGTCACCCTTCTATACTCTGGTCTGTTATGTTGGAACTGGAGGAGGCAAACTCTGTTGACATCTGGGTTCCTATTATATTCTGTTAGTAAAAAGTATTAGTGGAGATGTATTGGCAGGCAAGGCTGATAAGATATTCCCATTCTGTTTCCAGTTCATATCAGTCCTGCTACAGGAACAGAGGATCTCTCCAGTGCCAGCTTTGGCAGGCACCACCATATACTTTGTGACTCATGAGAGGGCCAAGTACCAAGCACCCTGTGTGAACTAATCACCAGGAGTGCTGGCTTCTCTCAACTATCTAAGCAACAGTTGTGTTGTGGTCCCTTCTTTGAACTCCTTAGGTTCTAAGTCATGTTTATTATCTTTTGAGAAAAATTTTTATTGATATATAATAGTTGTACATATTTTGGGGGGTATATGTGAAATTTTGATACATGAATACAATGCGTAATGGTCAAATCAGGGTAATGGGAATATCCGTCACCTAAAACATTTCTCTTTCTTTATGTTGGGGACATTTGATTTTTTTTCTTCTAGATATTTTGAAATCTGCAATAATTATTGTTAACTATAGTCACTCTACTATACTGTCAAACCCTAGGTTGTATTCCTTCCACTTAACTGTATTTTTGTACCCATTAATCAACCTCTCTTCAGCCCTCACTTCCCCCTACCCTTCCCAGCTTCTACTAACTACCAATATACTCCACATCTCCATGAGATCCACTTTTTTAGCTTTGACATACGAGTGAAAACATTTGATATTTGTCTTTCTGTGCCTGGCTTATTTCATTTACCATAATGACTTCTAATTCAGTCCATGTTGCTGCAAATGTCAAGGTTCTATTCTTTTTTAATGGCTGAATAATAGTCCATTATGTACATATACCATATTTTCTTTATCCATTCATCTGTTCATGGGCATTTAGGTTTATTATTACCTTTTGTTCCCTCAGTCTTCAGAAAGGCAGCTGTTTCTTACAGTGGCTAATATCTGGATTTCCTCAGGATCCTGAACATTTCCAACATTTGGCTAACCAATTCCCTGTTTGTGATACCTAGTGTAGGTTCTGTTTTATTTTACCAGAACTTTACTAGTACAGATGGGGAAAAAAAAAAATCACCCCTCATATAATCTAGTGAAGGTGTGTTTGTGCATACGACTCAATGTAAATACACAAAAATAGTTTGTTCAATATTATATCTGGATAATGAGTTTCTGGGTGATTTTCATTATTTTATTTCCCAATATTTTCTAAATTTCCTATACAAGACTACCTCACCTCAGTAATCAGGGAAAAATTTTAAATGGCGATAATGTCGTATTAGTTGTTAGTAATCAAAGTCTCCCCTGTTTCTGGAGGCAGGGACATTCTAGGCCGTTATTTACAAAGTATATTCTGTGAATCACTTGTGCTAGAATAGCTGGGGATGCCAGCTTAGAAAAAAAAAAAGTCTTGATTTCTCTGCAGAGCCAGGGTCTTTGGATTAATGTCAGAAATCTGAATTTTAACAAGTGCCCCAGGTGATTCTTATGCATATACTGAATTTGAGATCTACTTCCCTAGAGCCCATTTTCTGTTTCTAAGCAAATACAAAGTTATACTTACAAGACTCATAAAACTGTGGACCTGATGTTTTAGGGAAGAAACAAGTACAATAAATGTATTAATAATCCAGCTCCAACAAAAACCGTTTGTCACCTTATTGAAAATTCTTTATTTCTTTTGTAAAACCAGTGGTGTAGTAACATGTCAAACTGATTGCTTCCATATAGGATACGACTCTTAGTACTACCACACATTTGGTTTCAGCAGTTAAATTATTTGCTTACCAAGAGACAGCTGTGTTTGTTTCCATTCATTATTAAAACATTGCAAATATACAAGCAAGTAAAATATGTGTAAAAATGAGTTTTTTTAATAAAAATAAAGTTGAATATTTGAGGAAGATTATATAAAGTTATAGCCTAAGAGACTGCTATAAAATCAAGTGTGGGAAAGGCACCTAAAAAGAGTGGGTAGGGAATTCCTAAAACCTATAATTATATGAAAGTTTGCTTCATAATTTCCTTTAAATTGTTGTTATACATTTAAAAATCTTGGTATTGTACAGGCATATTATACTTGTTGTTTATACAACAAAGGAGAAAAACACTATATGAAATCCAAATAGTGGATTACAGTAAAAGAAAATTTCTAGGCTCTTACCTCAAAATATTAGTGAACAAATGTACCTTTTTTAAGATTGTCTTTATCAATTATATAACAAATACATGTATAGACCACAAAGCATTGGATATTTTTACAACGATTTAAGTATTGATCAGAATCCTGTGGGTAGCCTTAGAGGCTCCTTGTCTGATTTTGGGTCTGGAATAGTTTGAGAAATCAGTTTTGGCTTGGATCAGACATATAGAGAATAGCCATTGCATCATATTTTAAGAAATATTTTGTTCTAGTTTAAAATTAAATTTCAGAAGTAAATTGCATCCCAATAGAAAAACAGCTATTATTGTGCGATTTCTTCGCAATTCCTTTTGCCTATTCCAGGAGTAGAATTTCAGAATCCTGAAAATGTAGGAGTGCTTACAGATAAACTTTCAGCTCAATACAGATAACTTCCTTTACTCCTTAGACAATACTGTTTAAACATCTTCATTGTCAGACATTTCAGTACCTTGCAATGCACTCCATGTTAGACATTTCAAAAATTATAATATTGAAAGTTTAATTTTGATGTCTAACCTTTTAAAAATTACGCTCTGCAATACCTTTCACAATTGCTACAAAGAAAATAAAATAGCTAGGAATATATTTAACAAAGGAGGTGAAAGATCTCTACAAAGGGGACTACAAAACACTGAGGAAAGAAATTACAGATGATATAAACAAATAGAAATATATATCATGTTCATGGATCGGTAGAATCAACATTGTTAAAATGTCCATACCACCCAAAGTGATTTACAGATTCAATGCAATCCCCATCAAAATACCAATGTCATATTTCACGTATCTAGAAAAAATACTTCTACATTTTGTTTGGAATCAGAAAAGAACCTGAATAGCCAAAGCAACCTAAAGCAAAAGGAACAAATCAGGAGGCATTACATTACCAGACTTCTAATTATACTACAAGCCTACAGTAACCAAAACAGCATAATATTGGCACAAAAATGGAGACACAGACCAATGGAACAGGATGGAAAACCCGGATATAAAACTATCCACATACAGCCAACTGATCTTTGACAAAGCAGACAATAATATACACTGGGGAAAAGAGTATTCAATAAATGGTGCTGGGAAAATTGGATAGCCACTGGTAGAAGAATGGAACAGGATCCATATCTCTCACCATTCACAAAAATTAATTGAAGATGGATAATAGACTTAAATGTAAGACATGAAACCATAAAAATTCTAGAAGAAAATGTCGGAAAAACTCTTCTAGACCTTGGCCTAGGTGTAGAATTTACGAAAAAGACCCCAATGGCAATCACATCAACAACAAAGATAAATAAATGGGAATTGATTAAATTAAAAAGCTTCTGCACAGTTAAGGAAATAATCCACAGAGCAAATAAACAACATACAGAATGGGAGAAAATGTTCACAAGCTATATATCCAATAAAGGACTAATAACCAGAATCTACAAAGAACCCAAGCAAATCAGCAAGAAAAAAATCAAACAATTCCACTAAAAAGTAGGCAAAATGAATGAACAGAAGCTTCTCAAAAGAAGGTAAACAAGTGGCCAATAAACATATGAAAAAATCCTCAATTTCACTAATTATCAGGGAAATGAAAATTAAAACCACAATGATATATCACCTTACCCCAGTCAGAATGGCTTTTATTAAAAAGTCCAAAAACAATAGATGCTGGCATGATGCAGAGAAAAAGGAATACACTGCTGATGGGGCTGAAAATTAGTACGATCTCTATGGAAAATAGTATATAGATTAATTGAAGAAATAAAATTTGACCTACCAATCAATCCAGCAATCCCACTACTGGGTATCTACCCAAAGGAAAAGAAGTCATTGAATCAAAAAGACACCTGTATTTGCATGTTTATTGCAGCACAATTCACAATTGAAAAAATGTGGAATCAACCCAAATGCACATCAATTCATATGTGAATGAACAAAATGTGGTATAGGTATACCATGGAATACTACTCAGCCATGAAGAAGGATGACTTAATGCTTTTTGCAAC
Source organism: Indri indri (assembly GCA_004363605.1). Lineage (NCBI taxonomy): Eukaryota > Metazoa > Chordata > Mammalia > Primates > Indriidae > Indri > Indri indri. The sequence goes on along the minus strand of RJWJ010009728.1, from coordinate 33,147 downwards.
AATTTGAATGGAACTGGAGACTATTATCCTAAGTGAAGTATCTAAAGAATGGAAAAACAAACACCACATGTACTCACTATTAAGTTAGAACTAACTGATGACCACACATGTACATAGAGGTAAGTAAAACTCAATGGAAATCAAACAGGGGGAAGTAGGGAGAAGGGGATGGGTGAAAATCCACAATGAACACTATCTGGGCAGCAGGCACACTTGTAACTCCGACTCAAGCATTACAAAAATGATCCATGTAACCAAAAACATTTGTACCCCCATAATACTTTGAAATAAAACAAAAGAAATAGAAAATAAATAAAAATTGTACTCTGAGTATGAGTTAAATGAGCAAAAACATGGCTTTTTTTTAAAAACAATGCTCTCTTTCTCTGTACATACACACTAGTATTATATGTTGTATATGTTTCAGAATTAAAAATGAATAGAATAGTATTGATTTTGGGTGATTTGTGAGACTTGTATAATTAGTAGTGGTATTTTGTTAGAGACTATCTATTCAAAAGAAAAGAATAGGGATTTTCTAATCAAGATTCACAGGATTCGGTAAAAAAACTGGCAAAATGTCATTAAAATATAGTAAAAAAAATACAGTAAGAACATTCCACTTGCATCATAAATATTTTAAGAGCTCATGGAATTATTATAGTTTTGATTTTTGTTTTGGAGTTTGTTTTAGACAGTTCACCAAAATGAAAACTTCTAAAGTTGTTAGGCTAGACAATATAATCCTGTATGGACGGTGCAGAGAAGAAGCTCAGGAACACAAAGATGAGGGGGGAAAGGAAGAGACTGGAAGCAAAGAGGCTGGGAAGGATATAAGTGGGTGAGAGCAGTGACATTTTGAAGACAGAGAAACATTTATGGAAAAGCGTCAACTCTATAATAAATTTTTGGACTTTGAATAAAGGCAAATATGAATGAAGTAAAGATGGAGCTTCAATTCAATTATGTCAACATATAAAATTTACTACAAACAAATATATATGAAACAAGTTTAAGAATAGATTTTATACATGCATATATTAATATCTATATATGCATGTTTTATATGTAGCAATACATTTTATATATAATCTATTGTCCAACTTATATAAAATAAGTTACATAAGTTATTGCATAGATGTGTTTAAATAAGTATATATAATATATATTATATAATATGTTTACATTAATATGTTTATGTTTATCTATGTAAAATAATTGAAACCCAAATGTAATAGCTGGTTAATTCTTTGTAATCTTGCTGAATATGTGTAATTACCAGCCCCACTGAGGTTTATATTTTATTTCCGAAACAGCCTTAATTTAAATTGAGTAAGCATTCTTTCATCAAATATTGTATCAACTGAAAATATTTATTATACCTTCCAGCTATGACAGGACAATGAAAAGTGATGCTTGTGGGAATAGCCTTGATGTCCTGAAAACTCCTACAATATATTCAGAATGACAAAAATAATGGGACAAATTTACATTTTGAATGTTTTGAATCGCCTTTGTGTTCAATACATTTTATTATACTCTGAGTATAAAATTGATAATCTGAGTATAAACTATACTAATTTTTTGTTGACTAAATTATATTGAGCGGAACATGTCATTTCCTGAATGTGCTTCTAAACATCAGAGATTGTAGGATTTTTTACTGTCTTCTAGGTTTTGTTCTGTTCAATTGCATATGAAGGGAGGAAAATGCATTTTGTCTATAAAATGACAAAGTATTATAATTCGATTGTCAACAAATATAACCAAAATTATACATTCAAATAAATATTATGTTCTTCAAAACTTAGTGAGGAATACACAGAGAATAAAATTGGGTCTTATTATTTGAACTTATTACAATAATCTAGGTAAGTCTATAAATACTATCGTGAATTCTGGAATTATTTTTAAGGTTTAAATATGTTTTAAGTATAAGCAATAATGAAAAATGTTTATGTCTTGATAATGGATTTGATTTTCAGAAACCAAACATCATCACTATCTAATCATGATAAAGTAATGGTTAATCAAGGTGGTTAATAATTTGTCAAAATGAGGCATGATTATGACATGGGTGTTTCTCACTAAATTGTAAATTTATCTAGAAACATTTACAAAATTATTTTAATATGGATGTATGTAACTACATACATTAAGATATGTTTATTGAAAACCAATTTGCTATTTGATTGATAGACCTTGTAGGCTATTTGGATATGTTAATTGACTGATTTGTTATTAACTCAAAGGAAGATTAGCTATTTAAAATCTTAATTTTTGGTTTCAGGATATTACAGCTGGATTTGACCATAGAAAATCAAATTTTGGAATAAATGTTTCATGAGTACTGACTAAAAATCTACCTCACAGGGTGTTGCCTTAAGGAGGAGAAGTCATCTTTTTCGAATTTGCATAGTGTCACTGTTCAGGGTAGCTATCATCCTGCTCTCACCACTGTCCGATAATCACTACAGTGGTCCCTGGTATCCAGAGGGGATTTGTTCCAGGACCCCACCCTGAAGATTTGGTATCTCAATGTCCCAGATAGAAAATGCTCAAGTCCCTGATGTAAAATGGCACAGTATTTGCATATATCCTATGCACATCCTCCCATACACTTTAAATCATCTCTAGATTACTTATAATAGCTAATACAATGTAAATAGCTATTATACAGTATTGTTTATTTATATTATTTTTATTGTTATATTGTTATTTTTCATTATTATTTTTGATCTGCAGTTGGTTGAATCATGGTTGTGAAACCTCTATTATGAAGGGCCAATTTAATTTTCCACACTCTTTCTATTCTGTTATCCTCAATAGCAATTAAATACATGAAATATATTTCAAAGGAAAACCAGTTACAAAAGAAAACAGACCAAGGAGTTTAAATTTTTAAGATTCCATTTGTGACATTAATTTTTGTTATCACAACTTTGAGATTGGAACATTCACAGAAACGAATGGTTGGAAGGTGGTGGGAAGTGTTTTTCTTTCCCCCGTTTCCTGCTGTCGTATTGTCACACATTAGTACTCACATGAGAACTTCAAAATACATGAGATCTGTTCTGTTGTGACTAATGACACAGCCTCTGAAAATATGTGACTTCCGGAAGAACTGATACTTTAGAAATCTTCCTGTAGTATAGAGGTTGCCTAGAAAACAAAGTGGTATCCTAAGGAATGTGGGCTTTGGATCCTGTGGCTGACTCCTTCCTCTGCTTCCTTGAGTAAACTACTTTAGTACTCACATTTCTTCTTTGATATAGAGAAAATACCTGTTTCTAACCCTGAAGATTTTGTCACAAATAAGGGAGCGCCACTCACTTCATTCACAAAAGATGTTCAATAAATGTTAATTTTTGTCTCCCATAATGGGGACTCAAATGGACATCATAAGGAAAATGTGCTTTCATTCGGTGCTTTTGTTAATTCGAAAATGTTAATTGAGCATCTACTATGTTTCAGGCATTCCTCTAGACATCTCTGGTACATTAGTGAAGAACTACAGAAATTTCTGCTTTCGTGGGGCTTCATTCTGAGAGGGAAACCTGATAAATAGTTATTTTCTCTAGACAGTTATACATCTATAGAGAAATATAAAACATAGAAGAGATATATGGCTGGCAGGGAGAGGGGTGAATAGTTAAACAGGGTGGATCAGAAAAGACTCCTCGAAAAGAAAAGTTTTAAGTAAATATTTGAAGATGACATCTGGAAGCAGTTGAAGGAATAAGCCATACCAAAATATCTAAGGAAAGGTTATTTAAAGCAGAGGGAATAACAGATACCAAGGCCCTGGAGTTAGCGTAACTGGTGAGTTTGAGGAACAGCAGAAAGCCAGGGTAGCTAGACAATGGTGAGGAAGGAACCGTGAGAGCAATAGGTGATCAGATCATAGTAGGCAGAAGCAGCGTGGGCCTTTGAGGACAATTGCAAGGACTTTAGCTTTTGCTCCACTGATATAAAATCACTGCAGGATTCAGGAAACAGAAGGAACACAATCTGATATATGTCTTGAAAAGATCACGTTGGCTGCCATGTTGAGAATAGATTGTAGGGGCTGAAGCACAGAGACCAGTTAGGAAACTGTTAAGTGGTAATTGATAGAAAGGTCATACAAGAATGAGGAGAATAAGATAAGTGGTGAGAAGTTGAATTTGGATATATTTTCACATTAGAGACAACAGGATTTACTGACAGCTAGGATACAGATATAATGAAAGAAAAGTTCGTGATAACAGGTTATAAATTAAAGCAACTTCAAGGAAGTTCTCATTAGCTGAGAAGGTGAAGACTGAGGAAGAATGTGTTGGGGAGAAAGATTAGAAGTTGTTTTTTGCCTTAATGTCAACTCTTTAAACCTTTGACCGCAAAGTAGTCAATTCTCTGTTATGCAATGTTTCTCATTGTTCCATAATTGCTCTTTGTTGATCCTTATTCTGGTACTGTTGTTTTATTGCTCATTGTAGGTGGGTTGATCTTATTCTCAGTGGTTTAAAGTTTTTTTTTTTCTTCTTGATACACAACTTCTCTCAGATTCATCGACTAATTTCACTGCTTTTCTCTTTAAATTTTTCAAAATCTTGTTTTTGAGTCAGTCTGTGTAAAACCTCCTACTTGCCATAGCCATGTAATAATTATCTGCTGAAGGATCGAACCCTATTTTTGGATGACTAGTTTGAGAGTATGGGTTTTGTTTGGTTTGTTTTACTTTTTTGGCACAGAACCCAGTCAACTCTGAATCAAAATTGCAAAAAGAATTTCGATCCCTACAGAGAATCAGAAAGTAATTATTTCCTCGGACTCTTCCTCTTAGTTTTTACCAAAATTCTTAGCTATTCTTGTAGAATGCTATATGAGGGTAGGAATTAATATGTGATTAGTTTTAAACCAGGAAGCTTTATAATCCTGTAAAATGACTGTGGCCACATGGGTCAGAGCTTGACCTATGAATGCCAGGGCAAACCACATAGTGTCTTTCTGCCACTGCTAACACTGCCATTCAAATGGAATACCATTGCCCACTTTCATATATGAACTATGTCTATGGAAATGCATGGATGCATTTATTACACTCACATTTTCAGGATGTGTGTATGATTTGTCTTTCATTAAATAGACGATTCAGGGTATTTTTGATTTCATCAGCAGTGGCAACAACAATAATAACACAACATCCAGTTGTTAATGTTGGGTCATACTGTGCTAAGAGATGCACAAAGAGTTGCATTAACTATAGTTCTCATCCTCTCAGAGCTTAAAGCAAAAAGTACTAAAAATGCCTAAGAAAGTCAAATATGACAAAGAAATTTTCAAATAAAACTATCAGGAGTTTCATTAAGAATGTCAAAGATGATATTCTTTCAAAAAACATTCATTTAGTGTTCATTGTATCGGAACAAAGTAAACCTCGTTCACTGTATAGAACAATGAAAAACACAGATCTGTTTTGTCTCATCATGGAAAATTCAGATTAATTAAAGAAAAAAAGTAGTTGAAGAAACACTTGAAATAGAGTGTGCTAAGAGCCATGATAGCAGGAAGAATAGGAGTCCCACTTATCCAAGTATTTGTTTTCAGAGTCCTTGAAGTTACAATGTTGCCTAGGGAAACAAGAGTCTTACCACACTGGAACTATTCACCAATAAACTGACTACTTTTTAAAAACTGATCTTAATTCAAATATCAAAATTCTCTTGAACTTCTATCCTATGATGACACCATCAATAGCCAACCAGAAAGAATGTCAGCTAGAGCCCTGGCCAGGGCCATGGGGACCCTGGGCTGTGCCAAGAATCTCCATCCCAGCTATTGCATTATTAGAAAGTTTGGGGTCTCAGAAAAGAATTAGGGTAATGAGGGTAGCAGTACCTAGCGGTCATCGGCTTTCAAGGTAATGGCTTTATTTCAAGGTATGGCTGTATCTGAATTAATTTAACAACTGGTATGACCACAACAGTGTTTATTGGCTGAATATTAGCCCTGCTTCTAATGCCAAACATCTTCCCCATTGCACTGAGGTCTCCATTCCTTGTTTTTCAGTCTTTAACTGGTTGTTAGCTGGCATAAACATCGAAAAACACAATGCAAGCACAATGGCACGTAATTGCAAAGTAAAATTACATATCTTGTACAAAAGTGTAGGATTTCATGAAATTCTTAAAAATGATGTTGAAGAACTACATTAATCACTGATAATGATTAACCACATTAATCACCAGTAACTACTAATAAAGCTACTATACTTAATGTGGATAGTGCAGTTAATATAGTATAAAAAATACTATTACATTTTTCAGTGGCAGAAATATATTTAAAAAAAACATGAATTAAAGTTAGGCTCATGAAAAAGCTAGATTTGAAAATCAGAGGACAAGATAGACTTTAGGGAAAACTGATAAATACTTGATTTCTTATTATTATCACATTGCAAAGGTTAGAATATCTTTGTAATTGTGGTGGGTGATCTTTATAATTATGCTTCATAATTAGGTTCTTTTTTGTGTGTTCCAAAATATAACTTTAGAAATAAAGTCAAAGCCAATTTCTTTATCATTTGTTTCATTGTTGGTTCATTTTAAGAAAAGATTGTAAGCTAAATTTTATAAGTATCAGACAAAATAGACATATATACATGATTTCAAGTTCCATTTTTTTCAAAATAAATCTCTAGTGAAAACATTTGTCAACATTTCCTATAATGTTTAAAATGTGTTTGAAGTGAATTTAAGTGATTGAAGAGTTTACTGTTAGATTCTAAAAGAGGGGCACCACAACTGGACTTGGGGATGGCCAGAGAACCTTCCCAGAAGATGTAGGGTCTGGAAGCCGAAGAATGAATCTGAAAATTAGTCACATATAAGGCAAATGTCATGTTTCCTCTTTCAATGATCATCCTCTTCTAATACATGATTTCTGCAAGTCTTGGTTGTTTCGCTCCCATCACAACCATGGGCCTCTCCTATATTTACTGCTCATCAAGTCTGCACTTGAACTTAGCCAAAAGGCTGAAAAGCGATTACTGCTCATCATGTCTGAACCTCCATGATTCGAAGTCCCTTCCCAGTCATGGTATTGCCTCTGCAAGACACTACTAAGTGGGTGCTGAACTTGGGGTAGGCCGTAACTCTAATTTCATTCCTGCATTTCTATTTCTTATTAACTACATCAATAAAATCATACTGATAACTCGGGGTTCTAGAAATCCACACATGAGGTAAGTGAGTGCATAGAAAACACACCTACTGTTTCAGGCTCCACAGCATCTCTTCTTATAAGCAGACAGAGAGATCGAGGGATTGAGGATGCTAGTCAGTTACCAGCATGGAAGGGGACAGCTAATGTTAACTCATCTTATCAGCTACAGTGGAATATACCACAGTCCACCTTGGGAAACAGTGTACAAGATAATGTGTCGTATCTTTAGCACTTCAAAAGTACAACACCATTATTCAGATTCAATTCCACTTTTAAATCACCTGAATATTTGAGCTTCTGGTATATTTTGCAGAGGCAGTTGTGGTTAATAGTGTGGTCTTAGAGCCAGATGTCATAAGGTTTATTTTTTCATTTATTTATTTTTTTTATTTTATTTGAACTGTCTGAGTTTTAATCCCGGTTCCACTAAAGTATATCACAGTAGTCCTAGGCAATCTGCTTAATTTCTTTGTGCCTTTGTATCTTCATCTGTAAAATGAAAGTATTATGAGTATCTATATCATAAATTTGTTGTGGATTAAATTAATTAACAGATATTGATGGAGCTCTGAAGTGTCTTTCAGGTGGCGCACACTCAATATAGGTTAGCTATTATTACATAAATAAACAGTTAACATTTCTAAGACTCCTTTCTCTTAGTAAAATGGAAATACTAATGTCTACTTTGATGTGAGCATAAAATTGAATATGCTAATGTAGGCAAAAGCACTTAGCACACATGTGAGATGGGCAAAGACTCAGAGACATGTCTCTCCTTCAACGTTTTGAGGTGAAGCAAACTTTCCCTTGAACCCAGTTGCCATTTAAGAGAGCAGATGGAGAGTGACAAAATGACAAATAACCGTAAAAGGGGGTTGAAATTTGAACTAACTGACTACCCAAAGGGATTGAAATAATTTGAAAAACATATTTTTAAATTGGACATGAGAAGGCACCTTTAATTGGCAAATTTAGTTCCTTCTCTCTAGTCAGTAGGACAGTTGCTTATAAAGGATTGTAAATCAAAGATAGTAATAATCCCAAAATTCTGATCATCTTAACTGTAACTCGTAAACTTTGACTTCCCTGTTAGAAAAATACATACACAACTGATAAATTTCTAAAAGTAAACATTCCTTGAGCTTTTTATTTTTTCTTGGACAATATAGCATAGTGAAGTTCTTTGCTAACCTAGTTTATATCTTTGGAAGTGTGAATTTCTATTAGCATGTTCTCTTAAAACATGAACTAAATGTTATGTAACAGTTGTAAGTTCGCAGAATTTTGATTTGTTTTTATACTTTCCAGTCTTCATGGTGTCATATGAGTCTCATTTTTAATTGTGCAGAATCTTGCTAGGGTTAAGGCTGCATGTTTGACACTTTGCAAAGCGATTTTTTTATCTGTCATTTTTGTTGTTGTATGGTTAAATGCTTTAGGTTTATTCATACTTTTTACATTCTGAAAGGGGCACAGTAAATCTATAAGTGATAACTACCAAGTTGAAACACACAGAAAGCATCAATACAAGGATGTTATGTCATCTGTGAATTAAGCAGCAATTGGCCTTAGCCATAACTCATTAAAGTGTAGCATTTTGTTATTCTCTTTGATACTAGAGGATGTTCATATGCTTGTAATTGACAGAAAGGTTTAATTTGTGCTGGTTATAGTGCAATGAGCAAAGCCATGAAATATGTCCCAATTTTTTTTTAATTGGACAAAGGTCTTTGCTTAGTCACAAATATACGGAGTTGCTGAGGTTACAAAATTCCCTCTGATAGGAAAGAAGTATTTCTTTGATCTCAATTAAATTTTTAAAGTGTTCATAGAGGAAGAATCATTTTTCATTTGAATATAGAAGTTTTTCTAAAGAAATAATAAATTCATTTATCTCATACCCAACACTAAAAATTACAAAGACTGTGCTATTAAAAGAAACAATCATATTTATTTTCTTTTGTTTTTATTTTTCCTTACATCAAATTTCTATTTGAAATTTAGGTGCATAACAAAGTTTAATTTCTAGAAGACTGCATTGTATGTAAACTTCAAATGGTGTTTTGAAATATATCTTTTAAATACGGGGTCCTTTCTTTGCTACCCTCAAGCTCGCAGGAAAAAGGAAGTCAAGACTCAATAAAATCACTGGTCTTATCCTGGAATTTAAGTTGCCAAGGCTATAATTTGTACTGCAGGAAGAATGTAGTCTAGTGGAAAAGCATTTGAATCCTCAGAGATTTGGGAATGCCAATCTCCTCTGCTCTGCCATTCGCTAGCCATGTGACCTTTGGTTTAGCTAAGCAAATTCAGGTTCACTTACCTCATCTGTTAGATAAGAGCTTGGGTTCTGCACAGCTTTAAAACATTCTCTGATTCTTTATACAATATATTAATATTACAATAAAAGCAAAAGATTAAATTGTTAATTGCCTCTGTTAAAATGCAATATTTCCCGTAGAGCACCAGCAATGGTTTTCTTTCTATCCAGTGTAACCCCTATCGTCTTGCATTCTTGAGCTTCCAGAAGAGAGTACTAAACAGATAAGATTGGGTTAATCCTAATATCAAGTGTAAATATTTTACCTAGTTAAGGAATTTGAGAAACATTCATCAGATTAGGATCTGAAAACTTTTGCAACACAAAAATCCCCGAATAAATTTGGTATCTCACCCAAAAGTCAAGAAGGAGTTGGCCTTTGAGTTCGAAAACCTTCTAAGCATCAGTAGATTAAAAAGAAAGCATAATTTATAACATGGTACTAAAAGTATAGCAGTATTTTTATTACACATTGATTAGAAGCTAGAAACAAATTCAAAAGGAACACACCTAAAATACCTTCCGTATCTCACTTGAGGAGACCAAGAATCACTTAATGAACTGGGCTGCAGAAATTATCTGTGTACTCCTTACATTTGCATGGAAAAATAAACAGCGACATGTAGAATGTTCTTGAAAAATATTGATCATCATAAAAATCACTTTCTACTTTGAATTCAAATATGTAGATTCATGATAGAATATGATTATCTTAAAGTAAGATTACTTTATAAAATTTACTCTAACGAGAAAACTGCAATGTAATAGAAAGGCAACTGAGGTAAAGCTTCACATTTTGGTAAAACACATTTTTATATAATTACAGAATATGAATATATATTTCTTTTACCATTAACAGTAGCACCTATCTACTTAAATTTAATATTTAGGTATTTTTTATGAGACACCATAGAGCCTATAACTGTTAACGGAATGTAAATTGTGCTTATCATCCTATACACACTTAGTGGAGGGAGACAAACACGTTTCATTAAAATTTTTCAACAATGCAAATGTTTTTAATCAAAAATTCCAATTAACCATAAAACCTTAATTCCCAAAGAACTCTAATAACAACACAACATAATAGATGGGGAAAAATTTTAGTTCTGTTTTCGCGGTATTTTGTGTATGTTCTTACTTATATATTCCCAGCTTCTATGACAGTTCTTACATACAGTACCTGCATAATTAACGTTAGTTATGAATGTTATTTTTACAATATTACCATTATATTAGAGCTTAATAAATATTTGTTGAAAGATTGAGTTAATGGGCATTAAAATTAAAATTTTGTGTACTTATGTATAGCCCAGTTTTGTTTTATAATTGACAGAATAAACCCTGAAGTGGCTCAGATTTAGTATTCTCTGGTTCTTCCATCTCAAGTGTTAAAGATTTATTTTCAAAAAAGTATATGGTTATAGTGATTGCTATTTTTTAAGAAGACAAATCTTCAAGTAGTTACTCATACAGATTTTAAAATGCTCTTACTTTCTTTATGTAGATTATAATCATATTATCATCATTCCTTTTAATACTAAGAGTCTCTTGATTATTCTACTAAAATGTAATTATTCTGGCAAAGAACAAAGTAATGTAATTATTCTGGCAAAAAACAAAGTAATGTTATGTTTTGGGTCTATTTTTAATGTAGAATTGTGTGTGTGTGTGTCTGTGTGTCTTAGGCATATATATGAGTGTGTGTGCCTAAGTCCTACTAAAATCAATTACATTCTTATTCTTGTGCCTTAAAGGAAAAGGCCATTTTATAAATCTAAAAAACAAATCAATAAACAGCACATGCTCTATAAAGCAGTCAACAAACAGATTGAGTAAAGGTGTACACATTACTATATTCATTTAACTGTAATAAATCCTGGCCATTGATATACAAGAAATCATATCCTTTTAATGACTTAGCTGCAAGTAGAGCACAAATTAGAAACTTTTGAAAGATTCATTAACCCTTTGACCTATTAAGTAACTTCTAGTTCACTAAAGAAATTACTATTATAGAAGTTGAGAAAGGTTTTCATTTTATAAAACCATATACAGATAATTATATACATATATATAGTCATGTGAAAAATGGTACTTATATCTATATTATTTTAACTAACTGGAATGGTTTTCTTAAAAGGCAAGACTTCAGCTATATTATGTTCACAGAAAAGAGATGTCTCAGTTCTAATTCAGGTTCACAATAGATTCAGAGCCTGAACTTGACTAGGATTATCCAATTTTCTGAGAATTCCCTTTCCTTCCTTTCTTACTATTAAAATCTTGCATCATCTCTCTTGAAGCCTTGCTCAATCCTCTCAAGCAAAGAATCCAATGGATATCTTAAAAATAGAAAGAATTAGATTTTAATTTTTATTCTCCAGTTACTAGACATGTGACTTTGCAAAATGACTCAACTTCTCTAATCTCAATTTCTTTGTCAATAAAGAAGACTAATGAAGGTTATCTACTAATATACTCATGAAACTTAAAAGTTAAATGCTATAATGTGCATAGTACATAAAAGATAATGCATAAATGTTGTGGATTCTGCCACCATGCCACACATTTTATACTCACCTTCTTTATGTTATTTATGGTTCTTTATCATTATATAGATTATAAAATTGTATTCTTTGCTATAATATTATTATTTTGTAATCAATTAGACTGCTTTAGAAATCTTTGAGCTTCTAATGTTTAAACATAGCATAAATACCTAGTGTGATATACACACACACACAGAGATGGCTGTTTTTCTTATTGAATTAATAAGTGACAACAATTGATGGGAAACTATAGAAATTAAATCTCTAATCAGAGCCAGAAAAATGAAGTAGTGCATTAAAAGCACTTAGAACTGTGCCTGGCAGAGTAAGCACTCAATAAATATTAGCTATGTTATTATTATAAAATAATATGTGATAAGGAGCAAGAGAGCTCTTTTAGATAAAGGGCTGAAAACAAGTCCTGATAGGAACCGAAATCCCAGGAAAAGGAAAGTAAGCAAGTGAATGCTGAGCTCAGAGTGTGCTGCCCTTTGGGCCACCAGGTCATCCTGAACAGCCTCCCACACGCAGTCCACATGGTCCACGGGGCACATCAGCCCATGGGAGCAGATGTGAGCATGACATGAGCAGAACTCACCTCCTTCAGAAACTGAGCAGGAATTTGAGCTGTACTCAGTGAGTGCCCCCAAAATTTGTCTCCCAAACATTCTCTGTAAATCCCAGAAGACTCAATGGCTCCCTAAGGAATTTCATTGCTCTATTGGACTCATTGATTTTTAGAATATTTCAAAACACTCATCAGGGAAGGTCCTGAGGCCCTGCCAGGCCATGATTCACTTCTGGCTGGATGATCATTATTCATATCTTAGAGATCTTTCCCACTGTACAAGGGAGTAACTAAAAGAATATTTACAGAGTTTTGAGTTTTGCCTAGTGGTGGTAGTTTCACATTTTCTATAGAAATGAGAACATCCATGCATATGTTTCAGAAAACAAAATTGGCAAGATTAATAATTTCATTAAATGATTGCATTGGAAAAAAACAATATGTGAGAAATAGATGTTCATAATGTTATAAGGGAACCTAATGCAGGGAAGATCAGTTTTGTGAGCTAGAGAAGGAAAAGCAAAAAGGTTAAGATGTAATCTGAGTCCTTAAAGATGAGTTACACTTCAGCACGTCCCATCCAGCAGTTCCCAAACTTTTTGGCACCAGGGACTGGTTTCATGGAAGACGATTTTTCCACAGAGTGGGGGGCCGGGGGGGGAGCGTGATTTAAGGATTGATTCAAGCATGTTACATTTATTGTGCACTTTATTTGTATTATTATTATATTGTCACTTGCCACTCACAGATAGGGTTTTGATATGAGTCTGCAAGCAATTGATTTATTATGGTCTCTATGTGTCAAACCTCTCCGCTAATGATCATCTGCATTTGCAGCTGCTGCCTAGTGCTAGCATCAGCACCTCAGCTCCACCTCAGATCATCAGGCATTAGCTTCTCATATGGAGCAACCTAGATGCATTGCACGTGCAGTTTACTGTAGGGTTTGTGCTCCTATGAGAATCCAATGCAGCCACTGATCTAACAGGAGGCGGAGCTTATGCAGTGATGTGAGCAATGGGGAGTGGCTGTAAATACAGATGAAGCTTTGCCTACTTGCTCCTATTCACTTCCTGCTGTGCAGCCTGTTCCTAACAGGCCACAGACTGATGCTGATCCATGGCCTGGGGGTTGGGGACTGCAGTCCTATTGCATGCAGTGGAATAGAATCATCACATTTTTTAAACATGGATATTTGCAAGTGGCACATAGTAGGCATCTGTACACTGAAGATTCAACATATTGAAAGTCATAAAATACAGAAGGGAGGAAACTAACTTGCAGATATTTTACCACTAGATAATAAACATATTTCCAATTATAATAAGAATGATGTATTAAGTCAACATACATAAAATTTAAGATAGAGAGAATTTAGTTAACAGCATATTTTCAAGTCAATCTTCATTTTTATTTCTTTAATAAAGTCATTCCATAACTCTAGATGCATTTTTAAAATCATGTCTAGGCCCCTTTTTAATTCAGTATCACTAATTTTCTTACACATGCAAACAAACTATCAAAACTGATGATGTAACATCAAAAAATTATTATGGTAGCAAAGCATGAATATATACTACGTGGGATGTAAAACAAAGCCTATCCTTATTATGTCCTGAAACAGATTGAAAAGGATTCACCTTACATCTGATTAATGAGATGGTAAAGGTTATTAAAATGTGTGGATAAGTAAAAAATTATGCTGCATTTGTTCCCATGAAATTGTGATTAAATAGAAAATCAACAAAGTTAACTCTATCAAATGGATTGTGGTATAATCTCTATTCATTAAAAAAAGAAAAAACAGCAACCACAATACAACACCAACAAACAGACAAAAATAAAAATGGCTTTGTCCCATTCATTGGAAGGTTTTTAAATGGAAAATTTTACCCATAATTTAAACATTAAAAACTCAGACATGCTCTTCTCTATCGATGATAGCTCTATCCCAAGGAGAGATTTTTAATGACCTCAAAATTTCTAGTTTTGGAAAAGGTACTTTCTGAAGTTCTGATATTCACTTGTAAATTCTCTGCTCAAGAAAAATGATATCTAAGGTTCCTTTAAATTAGAAAAAAATCCATGATATTAAGTGAAAAAAGAAAAATGAAATGGCAGTTGGCCATGCCTTAATGATTTAACTTGGCATCTGGTCAAATGACCTGGGCAAATGTTCTTTTGAAAAATGTCATGGAATTTTTATTAATGATGAATATTTAAGGTCTCAAACCATACTCATCTTAAAGAAGAATACTTTAGCAATCTAGGTTCTGTCAAAACTGGGTTTTGAATGACTTGACCCTCATAATAATTGAACTACTTCTGCATGTAAATGCAGTCTAAATCACCTTTCTCTCAAACATCCAAATTCTTTCATTGAATGTGAACAAAGCATGCACCCAAAATTAAAAAGATCTACACTTACTTCTTCAGGGAACAGGGAGCTGCCTTTCAGTTGCTTACTGCAATGATAAATTTTGTGGACTTAAATTTTGCAAACTTAGTTTTATAGACTACGTAATTTGGAGGAATTACTCACTTCCCAATACAACATGCTTCCAAATGTCTACTACAAAGGAAATGTAAGTTAATGTAAAATATTGGGAGTGAGAAAATCTAAATAGTTTCCCAAGTGAATAACCAAATTTGAACAATGACAACAATAATAATGTAATTCTTAATGTTTTTATGTTACTTGTAACTAGCATGTAACATATGACAGGTGATTTTTCAGTGCTTTTTATGAATTTCCTTATCTATGGTCTCTGTGTCAAACTTATCTGTGATAAAGGCACAAGATTGTGGAGCTAGTAAATGATGGAGCCAGGATTGAGTAGAGTGATTTTTGCAATGAAGTTCTCAAACTTCTTATTGGAGTGTGAGTTCTAGGATGCAAAACACCAGGGCTCAAATCCTGGTGCCACCACTTATGAGTAGTGAAATTTCCTGCAACTTATGTGATTTCACTGTTCCTGCAATTTTCTTATGTAGGAAATGGGGATAATAATATCTATCCCATAGGGTCTCATGAGAATTAGATGAGAGGATACATATGATGTTCTTAGAACAGTGTTTCTGGCACATATAACAATGATTTACTGTTATTATTGTCATTGTTGTTTTATAATAATATTGCAATATAAAAAATTAAAATTTTAAAAATAGACTCTCAAGATGGTACATGATAAAAACTGCCAGCCAGAGTGTCTCTGTAAGAAAGATAGATTGTAGAAGAAAGTGAAGAAAAATAAACAGGCAGACAAACATAGATCGGATGAGGGTCAGAAGGAAGGGTGCCTGAAACTACAGGACACTCCACAAGAAGTCACGGACGAGAACTGGAGGGAAAAAGGCTGCTGAGAGGCTTGGAGACCAGCAACAAGGGTAGGTGGAGTGGTTAAATTTCCCCTCCCTTGCATCTCAGACTACTGGTGGGCTCCTGAGCAATTAGAGAGGCCTGCCAACACCTGCACAGAGACAGCCACTGCCATTGAGCAGTGAGCCTCTTGTGGCCAGGGCATCAGGCTCCCAGCACCCTTGGGGCACCTCCCTGCCTGCAGACCCCAGCTGATCAGCAGGCACCATATTGCTTCACTTTCCCCTTCCCCTTTCCTACCCATGGCTGCCAAGAGAGTCAATTTAGCCACCACCTGGAGGCATCCGCAGGGAACAGGGCCTTTCCTTTTGGAGACCTACAGAGGACTAAGTGGAACTAAGACTGTAAGCTCCCTACCTGCCATTCCTCACAGGTGCTGCTTGCCTGGAGACTCCAGGAGGGAGCGGGGCAAATCCTGAGGTGGAGAGACATTGATCCAGCTTGGGCACCCCCTGGGTGACTTGAAAACAGCACTTTTCTCCCTGGCAAGGTCAGGGGTTAATCTCTGGGACCCAGGGGACAGGCCTATTGACCAGATTCCATACATCCAGGTCTCCACTGCATTGCCCAGGGGCACAGAAGAGATATTTGTGAACAAGCCTGCTGAGCCATTAGTTCCTTCATGGGCAGACCAGTGTGCTTGAAGGGCAACCCTCCTTCCATGGGAGGGATGTGCTTCCAGGGATCCTCATGGCCTGCATCACAGCCAGGGAGATCCACTGCCTTGATGTCCTTCTTGCTGGAAGAGGCCAGAGAGAAACCATGGAATAGGGGAGGGTGGAAAGAAGCAAGACCTGCTCCAAACTGCAGATCTCAGATAGCCCCACCCCACACGCAGACTTTTCAGCTGAGAGGGGCCATTTCAGCCCCTCCCTGGAAGCCTTGCCTAGAAGAAGAGAACAGAGCTTTGACCCCTGCTAAGAGCATTTGTGGAGCTTAAGGGCAGAATCACCCAACCCAGCCATGTCCAGCCTCATTCCCCCACCTGCCCTCAATTTCCACACCATTTTACTGCATCTACTGACTCATCATACAGGGTGTGCTTGAATCTAACCCACAAACACCACCTACTAATTCAGAGACTAAATGGGGAGTGTCATTATCCAAATGAAAATCTAAAGGTAAGAAACAATAGCTGATCCAGATGGGAAGGAATCAGTAAAAGAACTCTGGAAGTATGAAGAATCAAATGGAAAACACACTGCCAGAGGGGAACATCAGCTCTCTAGAAATGGACATCAAAGAAATTCAGAGGACTAAAATGACAGAAGAAGAATTTTGAACATGCATTGTAAGAAAACTCAATAATATGCAAGAGAAAATGGGTAACCAACATAAAGAAACCACAAAAAAATCCAGGACATGAAAGAAAAATTCACTAAAGAATTTGAAATATTAAAGAAATAATAAACCAAACTTCTGGAAATAAAGTATTTATTCAAGGAATTACAAAACACAGTGGAAAGCCTCAAGAAAAGTAGATCAAACAGAACAAAGAGTCTTAGGGATTGAAGGTAACACCTTTCAATTAAATAAGTCTGTCACAGAGATAGAGCAAAGTGTACAAGAAATGTGGGATTATGAGAAGAGCCCTAATGTGAGAACCATAGGCATCCCTGATGGTGAAGAAGAAAATATACAAGGGTTGGATAAGCTATTTGAGGATAAAATAGAGGAAAATTTACCAGGCCTTGCTAAAAATCTAGATATCCAGGTACAAGAACCTCAAAGGACTTCTGGGAGATTCATTGCAAACAGGTAGAAACTATAATACACAGTCATCAGACTGACCAAAATAAGCACCAAAGAGGCCCTCCTATGAGCTGTAAGGTGAAAGAAGCGGGTAACCTACAAAGGAAAACCCATCGGAATAATGGCAGAATTCTCAACTGAGACCTTACAGGAAAGAAGAGACTGGGGCCCCATTCTCACCCTTCTCAAACAGAATAATACCCAGCCTAGAATCTTGTACCCTGCAAAACTAAGTTTCATATATGAATGAGAAATAAAACTTTCTCAGACAAGCAAAGACTGAGGGAATTCATCAAGAGAAGACCTGCCCTCCAGGAAGCACTCAAAACAGCTTTATACATGGATCATCACAATAAACACTCACCAATGTAAAATCATCCAAAAGCTAAAAGTCAAAGGCCAGATACCACACTGGCTCAAGAGAGAAAACAAAGAAACAAAGTTCAACTCAATAGGATGAACAGAAATCTGCCCCACTTATTAATTTTCTCAATAAATGTGAATGGCATGAACTGCCCACTAAAGAGACATAAGCTGGCTGAATGGATAAATATACATAAGCCAAGTATCTGCTATCTTCAGGAAACACATCTAACCCACAAGAATACACTCAGATGCAAGGTGAAATGTTGGAAAACAATATTTGAAGCAAACAGAAGCCATAAAAAAGCTGGCATGGCAGTTCTGATTACATAGACTTCAAATCAACAAAAGTATTAAAAAGCAAAGAGAGTCACTATATAGTGGTGAAGAGGACAATTCAACAAGAAGACACAATTCTAAATATTTATGCACTTAGGTGCACCCAGATTCATAAAGCAAATCCTACTTGAACTAAACAAAATGATAAACAGCCACACTGTAATAGCCCAAGACTTCAACTCACCTCTGACAGAACAGATCCTCCAAACAGAAAATAAACAAAGAAACAATGGACTTAAACAGAACTCTAGAACAAATGGGCCTGACTGACATTTACAGAACATTCTCCCCCAAAACCACTGAAAATACATTTTTCTCATCAGCTCATGGGACATTCTCTAAGATTGACCATATCATAGGTCACAAAGCATGTCTCAAATAATTAAGAAAAAAAATAAAAATTATATCATGCATCTTCTCAGACCACAGTGAAATAAAATTAGAAATCAACTCCAAAAGAAACTCTCATCTCTACACAAAGTCATGGAAACTAAACAACCTTCTGCTGAATAATTATTGCATTAAGGAGCAAATCAAGATAGAAATCAAAAGATTCTTTGAATGAAATGATAAAGGAGACAAAAGTTATCATAATCTGTGGGACACAGCTAAAGCAGTCCTGAGAGGAAAATTTAAATCTATAAATGCCTACATCCAAAAGACAGAAAGATCCCAAATAAACAATCTAATGAATCATCTCAAAGAACTAGAAAAGGATGAGCAAACCAACCCCAAACCCATCAGAATAAAATAAATAACAAAGATCAGAGTAGAACTAAATGAAATTAGTAATAAAAAAACTATACAGAAGATTGATTAATAAAACAAAAAGTTGGTTCCTTGAAAAAATAAACAAAATTGGCATGCCTCTTTGCTGGATTAATGAGAAGCAGAAAAGAAAGGACTCTAATAAGCTCCATCAGGAATGAAAAAGGAGAAATTACAAATGATGCCATGAAAATACAAAATATCATCTATGAATACTATAAAAAGTTCTATGCACATAAGCTGGAAAATGTGGAGGAAATAGACAAATACTTAGAAACACACAGCCTCCCTAGGCTCAATCAGGAAGAAATACAATTCCTGAACAGGCCAATATGAACTACCAAAATTGAAGCAGCAATAAAAAAATCTTCCTAAAAAGAAAAGTCCCGGACCAGATGGTTTCACACCTGAATTTTACCAGACCTACAAAGAAGAACTGGTGTCTATCCTGCAGAAATGATTCCACAACATTTAGAAGGAGGGAATACTCCCCAACAGGTTTTATGAAGCCAACATCATCCTGATATCAAAACCAGGAAAGGATGCAACAAAAAAGGAAAATTACAGACCAATATCCCTTATGAATATAGATGCAAAAATTCTAAAAAAAAAAAAATCCTAGCAAACCAAATTCAGGTGCTTATCAAAGAAATAATCCATCAAAACAAAGTGAGCTTTATCCCAGAGATGCAGGGATGGTTCAACATAGGCAAATCTATAAATGTAATTCACCACATAATAGAAGCAAAAACAAAGACCATCTGATCCTCTCAATAGATGTAGAAAAAGCATTCAACAAAACTCAGCACTGTTTTATGATAAGAATGCTTAACAATATAGGCATAGACAGGACTTACCAAAAAATGACACAAGCCATATATGACAAACCCACAGCCAACATCATACTGAATGGGGAAAAATTGAAAGAATTCCCGCTTAGAACTGGAACCAGGCAAGGTTGCCCTCTATCACCGCTTCTATTCAACATAGTCCTATAAGTCGTAGCCAGAGCAATCAGACAAGAGAAGGAAATCAAGGGCATCCAAATGGGGGCAGAAGAGGTCAAACTATCTCTCTGTGCTTACGATATGATCTTACATCTAGAAAACCCCAAAGATTCTGCCATGAGACTACTGGAATTGATAAACAAATTCAGCAAAGTCTCAGGTTACAAAATCAATTTACAGAAATCAGTAGCATTCCTATACACCAACAACTGTCAAACTGTGAACCAAATCAAAGACTCAATGCCCTTCACAATAGCAGCAAAGAAAATAAAATACCTAGGAATATATTTAACTAAGGAGGTAAAAGACCTCTACAAGGAGAACTACAAAACAGCATATTATGGGGGTATGAATGTTTAGGTTACGTATATTGCCCTTGCCTCCCATGCCCTCCAAGTGAGAGCTTCAAGCATGTCCATTCTCCCAGACGGTGCTCATTGCCCTCATTATGTATGTATATACCCATCCCCTCCTCCCCCTCCTGTCTGCCCGACACCTGATGAAGGTTATTCCTCTATGTGCACTTAGGTGTTGATCAGTTAAAACCGATTTGCTGGTGAGTACATGTAGTGCTTATTTTTCCATTCTTGGAATACTTCGCTTAGTAGAATATATTTTCTCCCATTTCATATGTTGACTTTTACTCTGTGATTGTTTCATTTGCTTTATAACATATTTTTTTTTTAAGTTCGATATAGTCCAATTTGCTTATTTTTGTTTTTGCTGCCTGCTTTTTTGGTGTCATATCCAATAAATCATTGCCAAATCCAATGTCATGAAATTTTTCTTCTATATTTTCCTCTAGTATTTTTATAGTTTTAGGTCTTACAGTTATATCTTTATTCCATTTTGAGTTAACTTTTATATATGGAGTAAGGTAAGGGTCCAACATCACTTTTGCATGGGGATATCCAGTTTTCCCAACACATTTGTTGAAGAGACTATCCTTTCCACATTGTTTAGCCTCAGCACCCTTGTCAAAAGATAATTTCACCATATACATGAGGATTTACTTCTGGATGCTCTATTTTGTTCCATTCATCTGTGTGTGTGTGTGTGTTTTATGCCATTAACATAATGTTTGATTATTATAGCTTTATATGTTTTGAAATAAGGAAGTATGAGTCTCCATCTTTGTTTTTATTTTTCAAGATTGTTTACCTATTTGAGGCCCTTTGAGATTTTGTAAGAATTTTAGAAATTTTTCCCTATTTCTGCCAATCATGCCGTGAGGATTTTGATAAAGATTACATCTAATCTATAGGTTGCTTTTGGTAATATTGACATTTTGACAATGTTAAATCTTCTGATCCATGAACATGGGATGTCTTTCCATATATTTATGTCTTTTTAAAATTTATTTCACCAATGTTTTATAGTTTTCAGCATGCAGGTCTTTTGCCTACTTAGATAGGCTTATACCTAATATTTTAATATTTTTTATGCTATTGTAAATAGGATTGTTTTCTTAATTTCATTTTCAGGCTAGTCATTGTTAGCATACATAAATACAACAGATTTTTGTATGTTGATTTTATGTCCTGCAACTTTGTTGAAATTTTTTAGTCATAACATTATTTTTATTGAGTCATCAGGGTTTTCTATAAATGAAATAATATCCGTGAACATAGATAATTTTACTTCTGCCATTTAGATGGATGCCTTATTTTCCCCTCACTTGCTATGGCTAGAACTTTCAGTCGTATATTGAATAGAACTGGCCAGAGTGGACAGCCACGATTTTTTCCTGATCTTAGAAAAAAAGCTTTTGGCTTCCATCATTGAAGGTGATGTTAGCTATACGTTTTTCATATATGGCCTTTATTATGTTGACATAATTTCCCTCTATTCCTAGTTGGTTGAGTGTATTTTTTTTCTTTTTATATTGTGGTATAATACACATAAATTAAAATTTATTATTTTAACCATCTTTAAGTATAGTTTAGTAGTATTAAGTACATTTAAATTGCTGTCCATCCATGATCAATCACCATCTCCAGATCTCATTTCGTTTTGCAAAACTGAAAATACAAATCTCATTAAAAATAACTCCCATTTCTTCTTCCATATATCCCTTGGCAACTACCATTCTACTTTCCTTATGTATGATTTTGACTGCTCTGTGTATCACATGCAATTAGAATTATACAGTATTTATCTTTTTGTGGCTGGCTTATTTTACTTAGCATAATGTCCTCAAGACTTATTGATGTTGTCCCATATGTCAATTTTTTTTTTCCTTTTGCAAGCTGACAAAGACAGGATTACTTGTGCAATTTTTTTTGTTTGTTTCATAATATTTACAGCTTTTTTCTTATTATTTCCTGCATTACTATCTTTTTTTGTAGTGAAACACTCGAATTCCCTTCTCATTTCTTTTGTATATAATCTATAGCTATTTTCTTTGTGGTTAATACAAGGATTGCATTTAATATCCAAAAGCTAAAACATCCTAATTTGGATTTATATCAGCTTAACTTCTATTACATGTAAAATCTCGGTTTCTTTACATCTCCATTCACACTCACTTCAGTTTTTGATGCCACAAAATTGCAGCTTTACATATTATGTGTCCAAAACATAAACCAATAATTTTGAAAAATGTGTTAGTCTCTTAAATTATGTACAAAAATGGGAAGTTATAAACCAAAGTCACAATAATACCACCTTTTGCAATCGTAATTGCTTTCTCTAAAAAAAGTGTTAGTCTTCAATGACACAGAAAATAAAAAGCAGAGCTACAAACCATGGTGACAATAATACTAAGCTTCTATAATTTCCCATGCATTTGCCATTATTGAGATCTTTATTTCTTATATGGCTTTGTGTTAGTGTCTAGTGTCTTTTCATTTCAACCCATAGGACTCCCTTCAGCACTAAATGTAAGTTCAATTATTCTTTTCCCTTCCCAAGGGAGATGTCATGTGTTGGAAGTTTTGCTGAGGTAGGCTAGCTTTCATCAGGGGCAATCATGGGTGAAATGAAACAGCTTTCCTTACCTGTTTCAATGTGGCTGTTCTTTGCTTTGTGCTTGCCTGGGGTACTGCAACTTCTTAATTGGTTTCTGGAATTCTCATAAAGACATTTTGGACAGTATATTGTTGTTAAGTTTTTGTCTCTGTAGGGAACACCAAGATCTGAGGCTTCCCATTCTTCCATATTGCTTGAAACAGACGATGCCTTTCACATGATGACTTACTTTGCTTTCTGCTTTCAAGTTTCTTTCTTTACCTGTCAATAATTCGACTGTAATGTGCTTCAGTGTGGATCTTTTTGAATTTATTTTAGAGTTAATTGACCTATTTGTATGTGTAGATTTATGTCTTCCATCAAATTTTGGAAAGTTTAGGTCATTATTTCTTCAAATGTTTTTTATATTTTTTTGTTTTACTCTCCTCTTCTCTAGGACTCTTATTATAAATATGCTGGTACACTTGATGCTGTCTCACGTGTCTCTTAGGCTTTATTTTTTTGTCTTCATTCTGTTTTTTTCTTTCTGCTTAAGTCAGATAATATCAATTGACCTATCTTTAAGTTCTCTGATTTTTTCTTCTGCCTGACCAAATGCACAGTTGATCAATTTTAGTGATTTTTTTCACTTCAATTATTGTACTTTTCTTTTCCACAATTTATATTTATATCCAACAGAGAGATATAATTACTATCTCTTTGTTGAATATTCTCAATTTGGTAAGACATCATGCTCCTGATTTCCTGTAGTTCTAGGTTCATGGATTCATTTAGCTCTTTGAACATATTTAACTCAATTTAATGGTTCTGTCTACTATATCCAATATCTGGGCTTTCTCTGATATTTTATATTCATTACTTTTTTTTCCCCATGAATGGGCCATACTTTCTTGTTTCATTGCATGTCTCATATATTTTTTAAATCAGAAATTTTTAATATTATAATCTAATAAATCTTGAAATCAGATCCCACCCCTTTAATTGTTCCTACTTATTATAGTTATTGTTTACTTATTTAATAACGTTTCTAAACTACTTTTGTAAAGACTTCATTCTTTGTTGTGAGTGGCCACAGAAATCTCTGTTTCTCAGAGTAATAGCTCAGGTAGTGATTTGACAGAGATGTACTTAAATTCTGGGAGTTTAAAATATACTTTCCCAGTCATTTTAGATTTTCTTCATGTTGGGGCACTTCTACAATGCTTAGCCAGGACATTTGCAACTCTGACTTAGCTTTCATTACCTATTTGCATGTAGTCTAAAGGTCATCTGTATTTCCTTCCCCAGTCTTTTCCTTTCCAGGCTATTCATTCTGAACACTACTTGCTCCAACTGTTATTCTTTGTCACAGGCAGCTGCACCCAGTATGTTTCCTTTTAAATGCTTTTGACTAATGCCACCTGGAAGCCTGTTCATCCTTGAAAAGCTCCAAAGTGGGCAAGAATAAAAAAATGCAAGCCCTTGAGCTGATCTTTCAGGGAGCCACAAGACATGTCAAAGCACACTCCCCCAATTCTTGGTGAGTAAGGTCCCCTATTGCTCCCTCTGCTACCAATAAGTTTCATGAAGAATTTGGCAGTTATGTTCACAGTCATTGCTGTGCTGGAGAATGATCAGATTTCAGAGTTTTGAAAAAGGTGACTCAGACAGTTTTTACTACTACTACTAAAAAAAAGATATTCAACTTTCCTTATTTATTATGTGAACCACATTCTCTATATGTTTAGTGTTATTGTTGCTGTTATTGCTGTTGTCTTTATATATACTGGGTGCTTGAAGCATTTGCACTTAATTTTATAATTTATTGTTTATATATATATATAGTTTCTAGGGTCTTTCAATTTTTAAAATATCTTTTTATTCTATGAATCTTACCTTTTTCTGGTATTGTAGGATAGTGCTTTCTAATCTTTTTTTTTTTTTTTAACAAATCAGGAATCATAAAAAATAACGTATGATGACCATGCTATACTGAATGCATGAGGCTATTTGAGAGTAAACGTTTGTTCTTTCCTGGCCCCACTAATGATAGAAGGGATCTATAAATTGTTATGACAATAACCTATGAAGAAAAAATTAATATGTCAGTGCATTTTCACAGTTTGGAAGTTCTGTTGAATTGGCCATTTGTTGTTTCATTGCCCAGAATCCATTTTCCATTATTATGGAAGAATCACCCCCATATTATTGTGGGGAATATGACTTTTCCCCCACTCTCAGAAAATGCTGTATGGGTAGTATTTACATACTCTTCCCTGGGTCTTAAGCATGTTACTTAGGCCAAAACAATCAGGGTAATTCTGTCACTTTGACCACAGTGGTTGGATCAGGAACAGGCAAGTAAGCCAATCTAAGACAATGAGAGACAATGATTTAATGACTTTTACGGAAGCCACCAGAAAGATCTTTTCCCTCTGGCTTGATGGGATGACGGTATGAGATACGCAGTTTGTGCAGCCATCTTAGTGGCATCTTGTTATGTGGCTTCCTTGCTGACATACAGAAGAATAGGACTGGTATGTGGGTACGAGGCATGTTGTTTTATTTCTGAATTGAGTTGTTCCTCAGCCACCTAGTATTATGAGCCAATCAATTCCCTTTCTGATGGAGTGATTTGTAAGAAAGATAGCACTTTTCAGTCTTAATTGCAGTTATGGTTTTTTCCTTAACGCTTTTCAACATGTGTTCAATATCAGAAATTAAATAACAACATATACTTCGTATAAGGAATAAATATGATATGATCGCAGAGAAAAAGAAGACATCCTAAATTCAAAATTGGTATGTTTATTGGTCCTTTCCAGGTTGTAGGATTATAATTATTAAATATTCATATTGTTTTGTAATTTCCAATTTTTCTCTAACAAAAATTAAATATTATTAAGTTAAAAATAAATTTAAAAAATGTCATGCTGAGAGTGAAACAGGAAACTTAGGCCCAATTACCAAATTTGATAGTAACATTTTCCTGTTGACCACTCCCAGCAGTCTTGCCTCCTTTTTCCACATCAACCAAAATTTGTAATAGTCACATGACATGTAGTCTAACATAGTCTCACCCTGTTCCTATCGACCTTCACTATACCGCTAGGATAAGCCCCTTCCAACCAAACTAAATAACTCTCTTTTTTCCTCTTACAGTAATTTTTTCTTGTCTACCTGGTTGAAATCCTTAAAGATCAGATTAAATACGCAACTTGCCCATTATCCAATCATAAAGCTCCAACCATCTTGGCAACTCCAATGTATTCTGATTTAATTTACTTCTTTCATTCTCTACTGTGACAACTCTAACTTAAAACATCATATTTTCCTGGACTACTGAAGTATTATTCCATGTGCCTCACAGATGCAAAAAGAATCCTTCAAAGTATCTGCTTAAAATTTTCCAGTGTCTTTCTATAACACATGAAATAAGTGCCTAATTTTAGTCTTTAAAGCCCTATGTGATCTGTTTTTTTCTACTCTTCATATCACCTCTGGACCACCTACCTCCCTTCTCTCTGGCTCTGTTCTACCCAAACTCTTCTCTTCCCTTTCTTCCTTAAGCCTTTGGACAAGCCCAGAAGACTCTTCCCTCTGATATGAAAAAGGTTGGATCCTTCTTGTCAATCAGAACACAGCTCAAGTGTTATGTCTACAGAGAAGCTTTCAATGACTACTCAATTTAACGTATCTTTAAAACTGAAGTTTTTTTGCCAGAATAGCATGCTTTGTCATCAGATGGTTTCTTATTTATTTGTTTATTTAACAGCTTATTGTATTATCTCCCAGACACTAATGTAAGTTCCATTATGTCTGTTGTGTTCTTAAGCATATCTAGAACCATACCTATTTTATACTTTCTTGCATAAATGATAAAATGAATGACTCAATATTTCATAAGAAAATTTTCATAATCTGTTAGAATTAATTTCCCCTTCTTTACTGTTACATGGCCTCTAAGCATTACTGTGTTATAATGAGGTTTGTACATGTCTTTCTTCTCCATTGTATCCCATGCAGTTTGATGGAAATGAATGCTTTTTTTCCCCTTCTTTGTACTTCCCCATAAGTGCCTTGCACATTACCTTAGTATCTTAGACATAATGGCTATTCATAAATGTTTGTCTAACTGAATTATGTTGCCTTTACAAAACCTTAAGAGTCTCTCATGAGCATTCCCAGGGGAAAGATTTTTCTCTTGGAACCTCTCCTGGATCCTTAGACGAAAATTAATTGCTGCCTCCTCTCTGTTTTCATTACAATTAGTATATGCTATGCGTTTTTTACAATATAATTTACATCGTAGACATTTGTCAACATGTCTATTTCTGCAGCTAACCTGAAAGAATGTTAGCATTGTTTTTTAAACATAACAGGACTCGGAAATATCATCAATAATAAATTAGAGTAATATTCATTTATTTGTCCATTCCCATGAAAACGTGGGGATTCAACAGAGGAGACCATCACACGTGTAAAGATTTAACGGTCTACCCCCTTAGTCATGGTTCCCAAAGGGCAATCTTACATAGCTCTGAAGGGGCCTTGCCCACCACAAAACCACTACTGAGTTAAGCAAGTAACTCACTTTACGAAAACAAAGCTGAAGTTATTTAGATACATTTTGTCTAACCAATTCATGACATTTTATGACAATCGACGATAGCCCATAGTTCATTTTTTGGTGAGGAAAAGGTGTGATACAATTTTTATTTACCCTTTACTTTACTATTCTGCCTACAACAACAGGCAATCTTTTCAGAAAAGGATAGTTGCTCCAGGTATATTAGAATTAAATTTTCATTAATTTCTAATATGATTTGTCTTACTCTGACAAAATTTGAACACGTATCATCAAAACAAACACATCCAACTTAAGCAGATGTTCAGCACAGAAGGAATTTTCTGAACGGTATCTACACATTGGCTGATTTTTCAAAATATATGTTCTGGCCCAAACCGCCTGCAGCGTATTCAGAAGGAACAAGAATTGTGCCTTTGAAATACGAAGTTACAGTTTGATGAAACCTAACACTTTGATGCCTCCATCTGACCACGGCTGCTACATCTATTCATTCAATATTTTTCTTTCCTTTTTTTTTTTTTTTTTTTTAGATAGGCCACTTTTTGCCAGCCACTGTTGTTATCTCTGGGAATATAGCAGTGAATCACACAAGGTATATCTTAGGTTTTAGGAATTTCTCATTCTAGTAGAAAACTTGAAAGTTTAGCATGTCCTGGATAAGGCAGGCATTTTTCTTCAGGCACTTTATCTTTTACATCCCTTATAAGATGAAGCCACCAAAATTGCTGAATAGTAAACTTGTCACTGCAACTAGAATATTGTATGATAGCAAAGGCTACCCTTCACAGATCATTAGCCTGGGAAATTTGTAAACATCCAGACTTCAATCTCACTGGTCAGAACAGTCCAACAAGGACAGAGCGATGCAGTAGCTTCTGGCTGAGATGCAGAGTCTGCAGGCGGTAGATGCATGAACTGCAAAAGACGGGTAGTCCTCCAGAATCCCAACAATGCACCTGACAGGGAAGAAAAGTACAGATTCAAATTTTATGCTTTTACCTTGTTGCCATGCCATGGGATTACTAGATTATTCACAATACTGATTGTGACCTACAGTGAAGATCTGACAAGACATCCTCAAATATTTGAGCAAAAATGGTACTTGTTGAGACCAAACAATTTCCAAGAACTTCAAAATATTCCATCCACATTTAATCCTGAAAATTTCTTGGGCCATAATTGTGGTGATTTTTATTTTGAATATTTCTCTCCCTGTATCTGTGGCACCACCTTAGTGGTGGTAAATACTTTACCAAGAGGGCAATCCTAATCGATGCCAACCACCATTATGTAGTTCATAGGAAGGTCCCATTTTAGCAGACATTCAGGAAGTAAATGACCTTCATTCTTCCTCAAGTTATTTTATTTTCTGAATTAAGTATTCAAACAACTTCATGTCAGTCTACTCAGTATATATCTGAGGAAATAATTGGCCAACTAGCTATCAGATGGGTCCTAAAACATTGCCTCAGACAATTGAAATAGTTCTCTAATCTTGGTGTTGCAGAATTTGCCTGCCACAATTTACTACATTCTGTTTTACTCATGACCTTCAGATCCATAACCTGCTATAATCACTACTTTCCCAGTAGTGCATTAACACCTAGAAAGGCTACACAAATTTTGGCATGCTACATCATATTGGGCCAAGGAATAGCATAATGTTTTGCCTTACTGCTTCTAGAAACTGCAGGTGGTGTTTTTGGTAGGACGTCAGGTGTGGTGTTTGGTTTGGGGTGTATTTCAGAAGGAAAAATTGCATGGTTCTCTTTCTAGTGTATATACCATATACCTTTGTCAAAATCAGGAAAAATTTTATATGGAATCTTTCAATGGAATGGAAATCACCAACATTATGGCCTCATAACTTTACCTTCAGTCTACTTTATCTTTGATCTCTTCCTGGGTATGCCAGAAATAATTTTTATACAGGAATGCATTTACATAATGGGTTAAGTCTGAACTTCTACTGACATTATGGTTAATGTCAAACAAACCTATGACGATATTTATTTAATTATTCATTTATTTATACCATTAATTATTCTGTGGAATTTGCTGTTCTGTTTACTCTGCCTTTTTTTATTGTTTTGTTTGTGTGTGTGTGTGTGTGTGTGTGTGTGTGTCACTCCTGCATTGCCTCAGATAAGAATTCCTATACTTCCAGCCATGCCATTCTATCTATCCCAGGTAAAAAGAAATTAAGAAAGGTTCAGGTAAATTATTACTGACTAGTACTTGTCATATAATATTATTATTGAGAAAAATAGCAGTATTAAAGGCCATCAAATAATTCCAGATGAGTAATATCTTTTACTCAGCATATACTCATTCAAGAGGTCAATGTTTCTCTGCCAGGAAGGTGTCATGTATATCGACTCTCTTGAAAAATCTATAAGATAAAGGTCCTTAAAACTTTAATATTAATTAGTAGTTCAGGCTATCTGTAATCAGTATGGCATTTTTTTTTCTCTGTAGCTGGAATACACTACTGATTGTCATACTGAATTGTTAGATGTGAGATAAGAGATTTCCAATTTAATAACTCTAAAACTTTATATTCTTAGACAAAAAAATATAGACACTTGTAAAGGCTTAGGAACTTGTGTGCAGGGCTGTTTATTTGTAATTGAAACACGAGAGCATCTCATTGCACTATGTGCTACCACTTAAAGCACCTAGGTAGGGATACTCCACCAATTTAGGGACAGAGGGCAAATGATGATGCGAAAAATGATATTAGCATTAGAGAACCATACAATCCGTTAGTAACCTCTATGCTGAATTTTCTATGGAAAAGGAACATCATATTACTAGTGCCTTAAGCTTAAGCCTTTCTGATGTGTTACAAACTGGAAATTATAGTGACCTGAATGCCTAGAAAGCTCCAGAAACTAGAAAAGATGAAAACCTGCAAGTGAAAACCTTAAATATTGCATATTTCACTGGGTGGTTCTTTCTTCATGTTGCAAATATCAATTATTAAATACTACCAACATTATTTAAGTAGTCACTTTTAATCATAATATTTTACATGTATATTTATACCACCATAATGAAAGCTCCCAATGTGCTTTACAGACTATATGCAGCTTTATTAATAAAATGTGGCTATCTCCACTAAAAGCACATTTTTATTCCAGATAATTGTACAATGCCATAGACATAGATTATGCTAATAGACAAGAGGAAGAACATGAATAAATAAAAGCCGTAGATAATCCCCAAATCTAATTTTAACTACTATTTTAAATTTTTCTCTTCTACCAAACCTCTATAAGGGCCACTAACAAGTAATAAAATTGACTGATTGGCATTTCATTTCCCCTTCCTTCTGTTGCTCACCTACTGGTGGAAATGCTAACAAGCATGGGAATAGGCATGGGGCAGGTAGCAAAGGAAAAAAGTAAGAGATGGAGGAACAGAGGTAATCCAACACCTAGATAATCAGCTCATGAATAACAGCGAGGTGACTGAAATGATAACACTTAAGTAAGTACTGTAATAAACTTGGTAATCGGTATCCTCAGTGGCCTAGTGGCAGGAAAGAGAACTACCTTCCTTCTAACTACAGGAAAGTCCATGATTTTTAAAGGATTTATACTACAAACAGGATATCAGGCTTCAGTGTAAAATACCTGGGCTGTTTGAACTGGAGAGTATAGATCATCTCTAAAATGCCTTTATATGTTACAGAAATGCTCCAAGTTTATAAGAAATCTTAAAGGGAATATATATATCTATATCGTGATGTTATCACTGCTTACAAAATCAAGCAATCACAAAATTCAAAATGCACGGAATGTGACAATGGGGATTGTTTTAATCTTCTCCAAATTATTATTTTTTCCTTGGCTGCCTGAAGTTACTGATTATTTCCTTGGAGACACAGGGAAATATTGTGAAAAGATGGATAACTGGGTTCAATGACTGCACTATGTCCTCATAAAGAAGCACACTATGTTTTGATAAAGAAGCACATCTGTCTATAATAATCTTGCTTGGGTACACAGTTTATCACTGTTATTTTTAACATTACTCTTAATTGAGGATTGTGTCTTCAGTTCTTTTCCCTTGCTCTGTCATAGGTTTGTATAATACACATAAGTAAGGAAGAATTGGTTGCTTGCTGGCAAAAAATAGAAACACTGATTATGTCTTCCTCTTAGGTCTCTTTTAATCTGTTTGTTTTCTATAACCATTTTATACTTGTCTGCCAGAAAACCCTCCAATATCAATCAAATAAAATTCATCCCTTTATAGAATGTTTACCTTCCTAGGCCACCAAATATTTACTATATTTTCTCAATGTTCTCAAAGAAATTAAGTCTCTGTGATCTATTTTTTCATAGAAGCCAATCACACTCTTGCCATCTTCAGGCAAATCCACTTTCCAGGACTCATTTCTACTTTGCAAAGCAATATTTTGACTTCTAAATCTAAAGTCTTAACAATGCCAAAGCAAACCATAGCTTTCTTGTTGTAGAATGTTGAACACTAGAAAATAAGTTAGTCACCTCACCTCTAGATATTGGCTTCATATCACACGTTTGTATTTGGAATATTAAAACTCCAGCATTTGTCACTCTTAATTGGGTCCTAAGCAGAAAGAAGCAGTTCACAGTGTGCCCTCTGCGAGCTGTCATAAACAGAAATATGAGGCAGTGCCAAATTCTCCAAGGTTTGACAGCCAATGATTAGGATGTTTTAATTTAGTGGACATACAGAACTTCTGACATTTAAATGGGCAAGTGCCATAAGTAATCTATTTTTTGCAAATATTTAAATTTAGAATGAGCAAAAAGTAGCTTAAAGTAGCATTTTAAAGAAATGGAGTGAGCAGGAGGGTTGATTTTAGCACAACACTGAATTTAAAAGTGTGTTGACAGTATAAAATAATGAATTATCACAAGTGAAATAATTAAAATAGATTTTAAACTTTTTTTTCTTAAAAATTCATAGTATGATGGGAATGCATGCACATGGACTGTACTATTTTATAATTATTTCTCTGTTGTTGTTTTTGTTTTTTGTTTTGTTTTGTTTTGTTTTTGCCATAATGTCCCTTTTGGTTCAGTTACTCACATCTCTATAAAATGAATCCAGGGAGGGGTCAAGATGGCTGACAAGAGACATTAGGTGACAGGTCATCTCAAAAAGAAGGAAAAGTTTCGGGTGAAAAAACTAGCCCAGGTGAAATACTGAGGGAAAGCTGTCAAACTTACGCTTACCAGAGATCCCACAGAAAGAACTTGAGGAGCAAAACAAGAAAGAACAAGATTTTGGAAGAGATCGAATCCCAAGGGATTCGGAGCCCATTGGAAAGGGTAGGTGGGAATGTTTACTTTTCCTG
>RJWJ010009727.1:0-49101 GCA_004363605.1 Indri indri | reverse complement strand
CATGGCTAATATTTAATATAAAGAAAGGATGCTCACTCTTTTAAAAAAATTAGAAGTGACTCTAACATATAAGATGTTTTTGTTTGTTTGTTTTATGCTCAAAATATAGATGAAGTATTCCTGAGAATTAAGAGGCATAATGCCAGAAACCATGAAACCCTGCAAGAAGAAACCTTAAGAAAAATTTTAAAAATCACTATTTAATCTTAAGGTGAAATAAAATTGCCAATATAAGTTTACTTCTGCACTTTAAATTGCAATATTTACTCACACACTTCTTTGTATAAGAGCTAAAAAGAAACATTTGAAAATGAACTACAACAAAACCATATTAATCTAGACCTCATTTAATCAGAATTTAGGATAACATGGACAAGTTTGGACTTGTCTTTTTCCATTATTTGTGAAGAAGGTATTTGTTAAGCAAAGTTAACAGTGCATAAAAACTTCAAGAGAATATCTTCAAGTACTTCCATGCACACTAAGAGTGCAAGTTTACATGAGCTCTGCTTCCCAGCCTGTCAGAATTGCCACCCCTTAGGCTGCATGCCTTTATGAGAAATAAAGCCCTCCTTTCCAAATTTGTGAACCTTATCATTCTTCAGCTGACCAAAATCATCCCCTAAAGTCAAGACCTCAGAAGCAGCTGTTAGGTAGATAGTTAGGATCTCTGGCTCTTCTCGGGATAAGAGTTCCCTGCTTTGGTGCTGTATTGAGCAGTTGCTCCACCTGAGAAGAAGGGTAAGGGCGGACACTCCATTTTGGTGTTGCTCCACCCTTAATCCTATACTGAGCAACTGCTACACCCGGGGAAGGAGGGCGTGCTTTATCAATCTAGGAATTCGCCAGTCCATGAAGATTTAGAAAGTGACCTAAAGTAACCCGAGGGTAATTAATATGCCATAGCTTGAAACGGCATTACAGTTCACAGCCCCCTCCCCCAGGTGGGCTTTCTTAGAGGGAGCCCATACACGCAGATGGAAATTTGAGGACACCTGTTGATCATTTGATAACATGCTACACCTCCCAAGAACCCACCTCCAGACTGGGCTAATAAAAAAACAATCCGAGAAGTCAGAGCAGTGAGTTTGTCTGTTTCTCTCCACTCGTGGAGACAGATCCATTTAATCCTACAATAGAGAGCTGTTCTGGGGTAACTGCCCCCTGCCTGACATTGCTCTGTCATACTGGACTTGCCAGTAACGACTTTTCCAAGAAAGGAGTCAGAGGACCGGGATAATAGTCTGGACTTGACACTTTGCTGTGTCTGGTCATTCTTCAGCCAAGAGCACACCAAGAAGCGAGGGCAGACTGCCACCGTGACATCTTTGGTGCCGAAACCCAGGATTCTGACACAGCCTCAGAAGCAAAGTTTCTATCTGACCTTCTCCTTCCCTGACTGAGGCAAGCCAAAGAAACTAGAATTCCTCTTCCCCAAGGTAGGTCAAGTAAAACAGAATTCCTTTTCCCCAAAACAGCCATAAAACCTAAAGTATTACTCTCACCTTGCCCTGCCTTCCTCTGCAAGCTCTGGCCATAGAGAAATTTCCAGGCCTATCTTGTTTGATAATAGGTCATAAGACTCCCCAGGATGGGTCCTGCCCCATATCAAGGACGAAGGAATGTTACATAGAAAGGCCAATAAGAATCTGAACAGACAGGCCTTGCTGGGTGTCCCCACTCAGTCTGCTAACATTAGATCATACCTTTTTTTGTCCAATCACATTTCTAGAGGGCTGCTTATGCTTTGTAGAACCTAACTATTGTCAACGGAAAAGGACCGAAACTCCGTAAGATAATGTGAATAGGTTTGTTCTGAGCTGAATATGTGCGACGATGGCCTGGGGAGCAACACCAAGAAGCTTGAGCAAGTGATCTCACCATGGTTGGGTTATAGTTTGGTTTTATACATTTCGGGGAGATAAGAATTAAAACACATAAAGTCATAAATTGATACATGCAAGGCATACATTGGTTTAGTCCAAAAATCAGGGCAATTCGAAGTGGGGCATTACAGGTTATAGGTGGGTTTAAAGGCTCTTCGATTTGCAATTGGTTAAAGAAATGAAAGTTTGTAAGACTCCCAATGTTTTTAGTTAAGGGAGGCCGTTAATCAGAGATGAGCCACCACCGGACCCATACCCAAACCCAAGTGATCCATTAAGTAAATTGACCTGCAGGTGTGGTTTAAGCTTCATCTTGTACAGCCTTGGCCTGTTAATGAGTTACAAAGAATATCTTCTAGAAGGAAAGAGGGTGTGATGAGGCACATCTGATCTCCCTTCTGATGGCCAGCAACTCGGCTTTAGGGTATTTCTGGTGCCCCCTTAGCCAAGAGGGGGTCCGTTCAGTCAGTTGGGGAGTTTAGATTTTATTTTCGTTCACATTATAAACAAGGACAGTTTTCCCTGGGTCTTTTGTTGTCATTCTGAAGGCTCCCTTGTCACGTAAAACTATGGCTAAATAAACTTGTTATGCTTTTCTCTTAATCTGTCTTTTATCATAGTAGTGTCAGCTGTGACCCTTACAAAGGGTAAGCTTTTCCTTTCAGCCCCTAAAAGGTGCTCAATAAATATCTTAATATCCTGCACTGTTTAATCCTTCATCCTAGTCTATTAATGTTTATTGAGCACTTGTTTAGCATCAGACACCCTCAGTCCTGTGTGAAGGATGTATGTGCTTGTACATTTCTAGTTCATACTTGTGGAAGTAAGATAAAAAATATAGGTGAATGGAGGCTTAGATTTTCCACAAAATGGATCAGCAAAACTATTTTCTTTAATTTTTTTTCCTACTCAAAAGGTTTTGAGTAACATTAGTTCTATGCAATTTGCTTGTTAGAGTAATTTTAATTAGAAGGTAAGTTTGCCCTGTCCATCAGGTCAATAGTATTTTTAAGTAGCTAATTATATATTTGCTAGTTTGTAATTAAGATTTTGGAAATCTGCCTATATGTCTTAATTCAGAGAAACAGTAAATTACATACATCCTTCAATGCCTAATTTGTTTGAATACTTCTAAAGAAATAATAATTAGCTAGGACTAAACACTGAATTTTAAGGTTACCATTAAAAAAGACATTTGCAATCATAATCTAGGGTTGTAGTGTTCAGAATGGTCAGGTAAAGCCAGAAAAAAATGTTCTGGAAAGACTTTGAGAGTGTAGGGGCCAAAGGAAAACTTCCCCTTTACCCTCTGAGTGTTTGCTAAAAAATTCTTGTAAAATGCAGAGTAATTGGAGAAAAGGCATACAAATTTTACTAAGATGTACACGGGGAGAACCACGGAGTGATTAGTCACCCCTCAATAGGATTCAGAAACTTATATACCATTCTGGAAAAACAGGCTATGGGGGTCGGGGAGAGAAGAGATGTTATGTTCAGGGGCAATAAAGGATTAGGGAGAATGAATGGTTCTGGCAACAGGGATTAATTTGTAAATAGTTCTGTTTGGAATTTGAATGATCCTGAGAAGCAGATGCTGTCCTGTGACAGGGTCTGTTCAGGTGTGGTTACTTTGGCCTTACTGGGAGGGGAAGAAAAAAGCCAATTGTTCCTTTTGGTGGGTCTGGATCTTAAATAAATGAACTTGGCTTTCATTCTGTGCTTTGAGAGAGACATTGGCGGGAGCGGGGGTAGGGTCAGAAAGGCCATGAGGCTACTTCTGTTCAATATGTCAAAGCACTGCATTTTGGGATATTGGTTTCTGAGCCCCAACAAGAGAGAGGAGGTGGGTGGTGAATTTATACCTCGAGTTGTCCTACATTCCACATTTACCTTCCTCTAATAGCCTTCTGTTTGGGGGCTCCAACAAGGAATCCAATGTCTGATGATACACTATGACATACACCTTTACTGGTGGAAATAACTCTTCAACCCAGAATGGTGATAGAAAGAAATATTCTGAAATGTCAAGCGTCATCATATCAAACTGAAATAATGACAACTAAAATGGACAAAGCACCTTTTCTAAGAAAGGAGTTTTTTCACACTAGTTTCTGCACACTTCTACTTGTTATCCATAATTTACATTATAGTGCTGAAATAAAGGTTATGATAAATGTTTATTAAGAGTTAATTTGTACCCAGCAATGGAGGCTGGAGGTGAAGGGTGGGGGGTTAGTTAACATTTAAAGTATCCTAACTGGGAATATTCCCAGCAGGATGTTTGCTCAGAAGCCCTTACTCTAGAGAGGCTGTTGCTATATTTTACCTTACATTAACACCAGAGATTTGGTTATTTAGCACAATGGATATTAGATATGATTTTTTTTTTTTGTGGTGACATGGGCAGGGTTCAAGATAGAAATATTGCTAGAAATAATATATGGTCACTCTGAGTCTTGAACAAACAGGGTGTGATAATCTAGTGAGCCCAAGAGCCTATGCCTTTCAGAATATTGCCCTGGGTTTATGATTTTTGTATCAGTCCTTTGTATAAATGTTTAATGGAAGGTTTTGTTACATGGTTCTGACTAGAAATACATTATGCCACATCTCAAGCAAACCTTAATGCAAGGTGCTGTGAGCAGGGCCTAACAGGACAGTAATCTGGGACTTCATCAGGTTTACAGGTAATACAGCTGTTTTCATGCTGGCATTCCTATACATGTTGGTGAGTCTGGTTGTGGTCTGCAATTTGCTTTCACTGTAACATATCCTATGAGATTACAGGGGACAGGATGTATATAGTTTTAGCTTCCTTAGGCTATTGCAAGGTATTGATTGTTTACCAAAGATGTCTACAACTGATCGAATAGTCTTAGGTAATCTTGTTTCAGGAATTAGAATTGTTTTATGCGTTACATAAAAGCACAGGAAGGGACTTATTTGAAGTCTCATAGGTATGGAGCAGGGGCCATTTGCTGGTTTAGAGAACCATTGTCTATTGTTTACAAGCTGTGAGTCCCAGGGCAGTTTAACTAATTCCTCATCTGTAAAATGGGTTTAATAATAATTACTTCATGGTGTTGTTTTGAAAATTTAAAGGATCGAAAAATTTGGTTTATAAGAAAGCATACAGCAAATCATAGCTATTACCACAAAGTGAAAACGTGAAGACTGAGTCTTGAGCTTTTCCTACTCTGTGTGGTGTTTTTTCCAATGAGCATTCCATTGAAAATTTATTTTCACTTCTTTGTCTATCATGTATACAGTCTAAGCAATACTGACCAAATCAAATAATCAAGTGACTAATAGAATGCGATGATTTATTTGGATTAAAATTCTCCTACAATTTTCAGGGAAAATCAACTGAGATAATATTTTTTTCTTTTTAAGAAACAGAGTCTTGCTCTGTTGCCCAGGCTAGAGTGCTGTGGTATGATCATAGCTCATTGTAACCTAGAATTCCAGGGCTCAAGACATCCTCAGCTAATTTTTTTAAAAAAATTTTGCATAGAGATGGAGTCTCCCTGTGTTGCTTAGGCTGGTCTCAAGCTTCTGGCCTCAAGTAATCCTCCTGCCTTGGCCTCTCAGTGCTGGGATTACAGGTGTGACACTGCACCCTGCCAATCAAGATAATTTTATTCTCAAATAGAAGAAATTCTCATATTGCCTAGAATATTTGAGTTCAGTTCTATTCAATAAATTCTACTGATCTTATTGCTCTGGTTTATTTTATGTAAGCCCCGATGAAGGAAGAATTTCTCAGACCTTTCAGCAAAGATATTTTCCTTTTTTAATCAAAGGTTTATTATGCACTTATGTCTGTCACACACTAGGGGACCCAAAGAGGTATACAGCAGCTCATTCACGGTAACTAGCAGGAGAGACACAATATGAACATGAGCAAGTGACAGTAAAATTTCCAATTGCAATAAATAATATGCGATAAATATTAAAGACATTTAGAGGAGGGAGTCATTATTGTATCATAGTAACTTTGTGAACAAGCATTGCATTGGCATACATGGAAGGATTCAGGAAAGTTTTATTCAAAGTAGAATTTAAGCAACTTTTTGAAGAATGTAAGATTCAGAAAGGTGCTGAGGAAGGTTAGATGGGAGGGAGTTTAATGAACCTGAGGATCTTTGCTTTAGAAACACATTACTCTCTCCCTCACTCAACCAACTTACCTATTGCTTTAAAAAACTTCATTTTCCCTCTTCACTGAAATTCTACCCAGTGAGGATGCATTTGGAAAGAATAACATAATCGGCTTCTCACACTAGGTGATTTGGTTGGTTCTTTTAGGGCGATTGCCACGTCTGTCTGTACACAGTTCCTTCAGGTATGCCAAGTACGATGCGTGGCAGGCAGGACATGTGAACGGAGACACGTTTCCTTTATTGGGTGTATTTAATCAAATGGTTTTTAAATATCAGTTTACTGAGATCAATAGGACAATTATTCAAACAAAGGAAGGAGAAACAGAACAAGAAATTTGAGAGCATGGTGTCATTAAGTAGTTAGAGAGCTTAGATGGGGATTCAAGGCAAACAGAGGGTAGCAGGAGTCTTCTATTTGCCTGAAGAGCAGGAAAGGATTTTGCTAAGAATGGGAGATCAACACAGGGTGGTGAGCAGAAATTGAAGAAAATTATAATTAGGTTTTTTTTTTTGCACTGAGAGAGACAATGAGGGAAGGTAAGACAAAAGGTGTGAATAAGTAAGAGTAAAGCGTTCATGTTGGGTAATACTGAGAGAGAAATTTGGAAAGGCAGCAATGGGGCCGTGCTGAACTATGAAGCATCATGCTAAAGAGTTCGGATTTCATCTTATATGCAACCAAAAATGCTCTTGCTTGTTCTACTTATATCCTGCTGCTCAAAATTAAGCACAAGGGAACCTTGTAAGATATTCTGCAGCATTTGGGGAAAAATGGCAGTGGTTGGTGTAATTTTCAAATCTCCCCAAATATGCCCTCTAATCCATCTCTATAATTAAATCAAGTAAGAAATATAGGAGACTTGGGAGTAGAGAAACCTGTTCAACAAAACCAGAAGGATGCAGTGAGAAATTCTACATAAAAATTCACAAATTTCTTTGATAAATAACTTATT
Source organism: Indri indri (assembly GCA_004363605.1). Classification (NCBI taxonomy): domain Eukaryota; kingdom Metazoa; phylum Chordata; class Mammalia; order Primates; family Indriidae; genus Indri; species Indri indri. The sequence goes on along the minus strand of RJWJ010009727.1, from coordinate 42,099 downwards.
TTTTAAAAAGGAACGGAAATTTAAGAGACATAAGAAACATAACAAGCAAATGCAATATTTTAGGTAGTGAAATTTAAGCTTGTACTAGGAATGAAATAATTGTTTTATTGTTTTATTGACAATTATTTAATTGTCATAATGGCATTATGTTATATTAAAAAAACCTTTCCTGTTAGAGATATACATTGACATATTTACAAGTAAAGTAATGAGATGTTTTAAATATACTGTAAAGGGATCACATTCTCATCACCCCCTCCATTTGATATTAAGAACAAAATATAGCAACCACTGGGCACAGTGGTTTACACCTATAATCCCAGCTACTCTGGAGGCTGAGGCAGGAGCACTGCTTGAGCCCAAGAGTTCAAGGCTGCAGTGAACTATAATTGTGCCTCTGCACAGCAGCCTGGGTGACAGGGAGACCCTGTCTCTAAAGAAGAAAATTATTTTTAAAAATTGCAGTATGTCGATAACACTGAAATCTGCTGTTGGGATGCTGACTTTCATTCTTTTCTTATGGGGGTGTTTGAAAATCTCCAGGGTGGGTCAAGTATTTCACAGTTTAACACATGAAGGTGTATGGGGCTCACATAGAACTTTAGGGATTTGACAACTCTCTACTCACCCTCTCGAATGAACATAATACAAGACAGTGTTTCCATGTCATTTAACACCCAGAATATTTGGAGTTGAAATTGGATTTCTCTAACACAGAGTGCCACTGGGTCCTGCTTTCTCACCAGAGAAGCAGAGCAGAGCTAATTCACAGAAGTTTCAGGTTTTGCAGTGATATATACTGGTTCCTAAAAAAATCTACTTAGGATGCATACTAGTTTATATTTTACAACATTAAGAAGTATAAAAGGCTATTGTCATGAGCTGACGGGCGAACAATGTAACAGAGGTTTCAAAACCAATCTCTTCCTTTTATTAGACGTGTAGTTCTAGATATGGATTCAATACATTTGTAGTAACTGGTAAATTAGCTCAATGAGATGCGATGATTGTGATGGAATGACTGGAGCCATCAAATGTTGCTGATGGGAATTCAAGATAGTACAGCTACTTTGGAAAATAGTTTGGCAATTTCTTAAAGTTAAACATATACTTAACATACAACCCAAATATACCACTCCTAACACTCCTACAAAAAGTGTTTACCCAGGAGAAAAGAAAACTTAAGTTCTTGCAAAAACCTATATTCAAATGATTATAGCAGCTTTAATTCATAATCTCCCCAAACTGAAAACAACCCCAAAGTCTTTCAACTGGTGAATGGATAAATGGATCATGGTATATCCAGACATGGACTACTATTCAGTTAAGTAATAAAAACAAAACAAAAACTACTGATACACACAACAACATGGTTGGATCTCAAATGCATTATGCTAAGCGAAAGAAGCTAGAGTCAAAAAGTTACATAATATATGATTACATTTATATGACATTCTGGAAAAGGAAAAAAAACAAGACAGTAAACAGAATTTGTTAGGGGATAGAAGGGGAGGAAGGCATTGACTACAAAGAGAAATGAGGGCATTTTGGGTGTATTTTTAGTCCATTTGGGCTGCTATAACAAAATACCTTAGACTGAATAAATTTATAAAGAGAAGTTTATTACAGTAAGGATGAGAACTCCAAGATCAAGGTGCCGGTAGATTCTGTGTCTGGTGAAGGCCTGTTCCTCACAGATGACACCTTCTAGCTGTGTCCTTACATGGCGGAAGGGACATGAAAGCTCCCTCAAGCCTCCTTTACAAGGCCACTAATCCCATTAGGCAAACAGGGTTAGCCTTCATGACCTAATCACCTCTCTAAGGCCCTACTTCTTAAGACCATCACTTTTGGGGGTAGGTTACAACATATGAATTTTGGGGGACACGAACATTCAGACCATAGCAGAGGATGATGGAATTGTTTCATATTTTGATTGTGGTAGAGGTTGCATGGTTCTGTGTCTGTCAATATTCAGAACTGTACCTTAAAAAGGAAGGGTTATATGTATGTAATTATATTCCATAAACCTAACAAAAAATAGGTATAAAAAATCTCAATTCTTCTTCAATTTCCTGCATTGGATTCTCATTTCTTTCAGCATAACAGTTCTTCTATTTGAGCATTTAAGCTCTGATACAACTTTTCACTATTATAAGTAAATTTGAACATACAGGAATACCTTGTATCATTGCATTTCACTTTGCTATGCTACATACATACTATATTTTTTTACAACTTGAAGGTTTGTGGTAACCCTAAGTCAATCAAGGCTCTCAGTGCCATTTTTCCAACAGAATGTGTTCACTTTGTGTCTGTCACATTTAGGAAATTCTCAGAATATTTCAAACTTTTTTATTATATCTGTTATGGTGATCTGTGATCAGTAATCTTTCATGTTAGTATTTTAATTGCTTTGGAGTACCATAAACCCCTCCACAGAAGACAGCAAACTTAATTGATAAATGTATATGTTCTGACTGCTCCATCAAGAGGTCATTTCCTTATCTCCCTCCCTTTCCTTGGGCCTCCCCATTCCTCAAGACACAACAATATTAAAATTAGGCCATTTAATAACCCTACAGTGGCCTCTAAGTGTTCAAGTGAAAGGAAGGATCACGTGTGTCTCCCTTGATAGCAAAAGTTAGAAATGATTAAGATTAGTGAGGAAGGCATGTTGAAAGCTAAGATTGGCCAGACCTAAGCTCCTTGAGCCAAATAATTAGCCAAGTTGTGAATGTAAAGGAAAAGTTCTTGAAGGAAATTAAAAGTGCTATTCCAGTGATCACATGAATGATAAAGTAAAAGAGCTTTATTGCTGCTATGGAGAAAGTTTTAGAAGTTTAAATAGAAGGTCAAACATCTCATATCCTAAAGCCTAATCCAGAGCAAGGCTATAACTCTTCAAATCTATGAAGACTGGGAGAGGTGAAGAAGCTACAAAAGAAAGGTCTGAAGCTAGCAGAGGTTGGCTCATGAGGTTTGAGGAAAGAAGCCATCTCTATAACATAAAAGTGCAAGGTGAAGCAACAAGTACTAATGGAGAAACTACAGCAAGCTATCCAGAAGATCTAGCTTAGATAATTGATGAAAGTGGCTACAATATATAATTTTCAATGTAGGCAAAACAGCCTTCTGTTGGAAGAAGATGCCATCTAGGCTTTTTCTAGCTAAAGAAAAGTCAATGCCTGGCTTTAAAGCTTGAAAGGATAGGTCGACTCTCTTGTTAGGGGCTAATGCAGTTGGTGACTTTAAGTTGAAGCCAGTGCTCATTTACCATCCTAAAAATTCTAGGCCTCTTAAGAACTATGCTAAGTCTACAATGTCCATGTTCTATGAATAGAACAACAAAGCCTGATGATAGCACATCTGTTTGCAGTATGGTTTACTGAATATCTTAAGTCCACTGTTGAGACCTACTGCTCAGAAAAGAACAATTTCTTTCAAAATATTGTTGCTCATCGACACCCGGTCACCCAAGAGCTCTGATGAAGATGTGCTAGGAGATTAATGTTTTCATGCCTGCTAACACAACCTCCATCCTGCAGCCCATGGATCAAGAAGTAATTTTGATTTTCAAGTCTTATCATTTAAGAAACACATTCTGGCTGGGCATGGGGGCTCACGCCTATAATCCTAGCACTCTGGGAAGCTGAGATGGGAGGATCACTTGAGGTTAGGAGTTTGCAACCAGCCCGAGCAAGAGCGAGACCCCATCTCTACTGAAAATAGAAAAATTAGCCGGGTGTTGTGGTGTGCACCTGTAGTCCCAGCTACTCGTGAGGCTGAGGCAGGAGAATCATTTGAACTCAGGAGTTTGAGGTTGCTGTGAGCTAGGCTGATGCCATGGCACTATAGCCTAGGTGACGGAGTGAGACTTCATCTCAAAAAAAAAAAAAAAAAAAGAAACACATTCCATAAGGGTACAGCTGCCATAGATAGTGATTCCTCTGATGGATCTGGGCAATGTAAATGGAAAACCTTCTGAAAAGGATTCACCATTCTAGATGCCATTAAGAACATGATTCATGGGAGGAGGTCAAAATATCAATATTAACAGGAGCTTGGGGGAAGCTGATTCCAACCTTCAGACTTCAGTGGAGGAAGTCACTTCAGATGTGGTAGAAATAGCAAGCGAACTTGAATTAGAAGTGGAGGCTGAAGATGTGTCCACATTGCTGCAATCTCATGATAAAACTTGAATGAATTGGAAATTGCTTCGTATAGATGAGCAAAGAAACGGCTTTTTGAGATGGAGTCTACTCTTGGTGAAGATGCTGTGAACGTTGTTGAAATGACAACAAAAGCTTAAGAATAATCTATAACTTAGTTGGTAAAGCAGTGGCAGGTTTTGAGAGGATTGACTCCAATTTTGAAAGACATTCTACTGTGGATAAAATGCTATCAAACAGCATTGCATACAAAACAGAAATCTTTCATGAAAGGAAGAGTCGACCAATGTAGCAAATTTCATTGCTGTCTTTTTAAGGAAATTTCCACAGCCACCTAAACCTTTAGCAACCACCAACCTACCCTGATCAGTCATCAGCCATGAACATGGAAGCAAGACCCTCCACTAGCAAAAAGATTACAACTTGCTGAAGGCTCAGATGACTGTCAGCATATTTTAGCAATAAAGCATTTTTTTCTTTTAGGGCGTTGTGTGCAATAAAGCATTTTTAAATTACATTTTGTGTTTTAGACAATGCACACATAACAAACTACAGTACAGTATAAATGTAACTTTAAAATTTTTTGATGCCACTATACTAATGATGATAAACATAACTTTTATATGCACTAGGAAACCAAAAAGTCTGTGTGACTCCCGTTATTGCAATATTCATTTTGTTGTGGTGGTCTGGAATCGAACCTGCAATATCTGAGGTATGCTTATAAAAATAAGTGATCATCAGTATTTCCTCTGTAGATGTGTTAACATGCCTGGGACTATTTTGAAAGTCCTTTATAATTAATATTGCTACTTTACCTATGAGCCAGGCAAATATGCTGAAAACAATCTTAACTTTCAGAAATGTGGACTTCTATTTTGATGGCCAAACTTTGTAGATTGAGCTTTGTGGAATAAGAAGATAGGGTGTTGAGAGAGAAAAAGAAATCCTTCCAACAATATTCAAAAAGCCTGGCTATATTATGGTTGAAATCTCCAAAAAGCAGAGTAAATATTTCAATGAGTTTTATTTCCTAATCAGACATATTAGTTCCCATATGCCAGAGTGCGGGTGGTTAATTTGTACTCCATCTAAATGCCACTTTTATGGATGACTGGGGGCTCTTGTGTGGCTTCAGCATCCATAATAACGGCTTTGTACAAGAGATGTGTCAAGCAAGATTGAAAGTGTAGATCTCTTCATTGACTTAAATTCCACTACTGGCTCTGTGTGCAGAGCTGTGTTCTGAATCACTCCAGATATATACCCTTCTACAACAGCAGTCCTGCTACCATCCAAGTCCTCATAAAGGTCTTTAATTGGGTAATCCCCAAATAACAATATCATTGTCTGACTTCATTGACAAAATCTCCCTTTTGCAAAGCTCTTTCAGTCTACAACAGGGGAGAATCCCTGGGTGAAGAAGGGCAGGTAGGAGTGAAGAGAAGAGACACAGAAATGGAAAAATAAATAAAAAGCAGAGTCATATTGAGGTTTATTGCAAGGTGTTTTTTTTTTTTTTTTTAACTTCACTTTGCAGAACTTCAACCTATTAACCTTTCTTTTAAATCTGCATCTGCTATGGACCTGTACCACTAACAAGAACACTTCTTTATTAAGACTCTCTGTGTGTCTAAGCATTTTTAATGACCCCATTGCCATGGTACCATCTGGCCATCTGACATTTTAAAAACAAACATTTCAGCATAATTGATGAATTCTACCTTAGATGGCTATTATGCAGGTCTGACTGTGAAACATACAGGCAGCTCTCATTCTACCAAATTAAACCTTGCTAAGCAGAAATATCACATTGAGCAAATTAGCATGGGTATACTGTAAAGAAAGCTTAACCTCAAAGAGACCCTCTGTAACCTAAGAGTGATGGATTTACAACAACCAAACCATGAGAAATATCTGGTAGATTTTGGCCAGAGCATATTCAGTGGAGAGGTCACAGGGAGATGTCAGTATTGCAGGAGAGCTGTATCTTGCAGGAGAGCTGTATCTTACCATACAAACAGCCACAGCGAAGAATGCTCAGCTAACAAATGACTGGTCCATTGAACAGCCATGATTATCTTGCCTTCTACTAGAGGACAAACCCTTTGCTAATACTCTTAAACTGTCATAGATTGTAAAGAAAAGTGGGGATAATTCATTCTAAAAGGCATTGATTATTTATGAAGCACTTTTGATTCATATTTCCATCCATTTAACATAATCAACAGAAATGTGTTACCTACACGCAACTATATGCAAAATGCCATTCTAAGTCTTAGGGTTGTAGCAATAAGCGAGACAGATGATATCCCTGCATCTTTAAAACTTAAGTTCCCCTTGGGGCCTGGAGGAGGGCTGGCAGAAGTGTGGAGCCTTTGAACTATCTGTGAATTTGGGAGTTAGATGTTGTTTTTGTTTTACAAATCAGGAAACAAAGACCGAGTTACTTGTTGGAGATTACACAACTAGTAGGTTATAGAAGTGGCATCACAATCCAGGACTCCAACATAGCGCTTGGTTGTGCAGTCAGGAAGATTCCTTCAAGTAAGCATTCTGCCTTGTTTACTTTAGGCACTATGGGCTTCTCCAGGGTTAATACTTAAAGCTGTGAGTTAAGAGTTAAAAAATCAGACCTTTAGGAGAAGTTAGAGGAACTCGGGGCTCAGAGCTTCATCTGTTTAATTTCAGCTATTTTAGGATTTTGATAGGATTTATGGACTACCATTTTGAACTGCCTTGCTGTTGTAAGAAAAGCACAACCAGGGTTCTCAATGAGTGATTTACCAATCAACTTTTGGAGTCTACCAACCTGCTTTTTTGATTTCTAAACCTCTGGTTTCTAAACCTACTATTCCATGCTAGTTTCAAGCTCATGCCATCCTGAATAAAATAGGAAGAGGTACTTCTTATTCTTCTTCCATACTTCCTATTCCTACTTCGGAATTGTTCTCTTTTAACAAGCATCTGTCTAGTTTCTGCCCACTTGGCTTTTGGTATGCAATAATTAATTACTCTGATTAGTTTCCTGTATATGTATTTGTGATGGGGGGGGGGAGCATTTTAAGCTCCTATACCACAACATTCTGAAACTCTAATCGAATCATTCAAATCACAGTAAATAAAGTTGTTTTCATTGTTTTATAAGAATAACTAACAAAGCCTGATTCATAAGTCTTATACCACATATTAGATAGAAGATGGGGATATTTATCTCCTCCAAATGATCAGGGAAATGGAAAGGTAAAGGGAGAAAGAACACATTCAATATAAAAAAAATTGATAATAAAATCCACAAATGTTATTTTTCTAAAAAATGTTAACGAGGCACTAAAATATATTGAAAATTGCTATGTACAAATTAATGTACCAAAAAGAATTTAGTGGAAGGTAAGTAACGATCAAGTCATTAGGCAGCCCATACTAAAAACCCATCTGCAGAATCAAAATTCAAAGGAAAGTTACACCAATAATAGCGAAAAAATAAAATTATTCTATTATAAAAACTTATTTTTGCCATCGTTAGAGTTATGCCTGGTCCTTTTATAATTAATTGCATGCTGATAGTGGTGAAGAATTTACAGTTCAGATATACCTACACAAATTGGATTTTTTACATCAAGATCTTTTATGATGCCTAATTTACATTACTTGATATTTTATATGTAACTAGACTTCTTTTTTCCAATCTCAAAAACTTACTTTTTGGCCTCAATCTAAGTTACTGGGCTTCTGCCTATTTCTTTGTACCAACATCTGTGTCTTGGAAATCTGCTTAATATCCTACTCCCTCTAGGACTTGAGGAAGTTGCTCTGGCTTGACAGACCTCTTTCCAAGAGATTAGAGCCCTGCTCATGCACCCCATTAAGAAACGGACACCACTGTGCACTATGCGCCTGCAAGGCTTCCTCATGCTACCACCCTCCTTAGATTTTTAATGTTAGTTTCAGTGGTATGTTGGACCCAGTTCTTACTGGCTTGCAATAGCCAGTTGTTAAATATTCAAAAATTTTGTGAGCAGAGCTATAGCTGGAAATTAGTCATGATGGAAGTACTTAAAACAAAGACATCATGAAATACTTTTTACCCCCAAAATCTGGCCTCTCAGCATACCAATAGATCATTGTCTCTTTCAGAGTATATTAGATAATTGTTTGGACCCCTGACTATGAATATTAATGAAATATTTTATGTCATTCTACTGGACATTATCCCTGTACTTTGAGCTGGTATTAAGGTGACTGCCTCATCCCGGTTAGCCAGTGTGGTTCTGGATTTTGATTCCTTCAGTTTTTCTTTTCTTGTTCTATGAGAAATTGAAATATGGACAGCTGAATCTAAAACTCTGACTCTCTGAACACTTTCTAGGCAGTCTGCTGCTTGCATTTGGGCTTGTCCCTCTCTAACTCAAAGCCTCCCTCTGCTGGCCCCAACTATTAAAATACACCTATTTGTATTCTCGTCTCTCATGTGTCTACAGTCCTTTAATATGAATACATTTTGACTGTGGCTTTGGAAGTCCACACTTCAAGGGAGGTGAACTAAGACATGACAGGTAATATGACAGCAACTGTCAGCTAGATCTAAGTGTTCATTTTAGATGTTCTTATTTAATGCCAGTTAAATAGTCATCTACTCAACTCTAGCATGGGGTATTTTTAGTGATGGGCAGTAAGTAAATTGTGAATGGCAGGCTGAGCTGGGCTTTGATGTCATCATTAGCACAAGTTGGTTGATTACTTGATGCTTCAAACTGAATCTCCTTAATACCCATTCTGTGTTTTTTGAACTGGGCTGTGATAGCTGGCAAAAGGTTCTTCTCTTATCAAGATCACTAAAAACTTATCTATATTAGTAATATCAGAAAAATTACCATCTATAAATGCCTGATCACATAACACATAGGGACATGACAATGCGTCAACTTTCAGGTAATTTTGTTGTCATTCAAACAATTCTTCCACTTACTGGTCTTATAGCCATTGTATCCCTAGACAGACTCAACCTCTGGACTAGGTCTCATCACACCATAAATCATTTGCTGCATTGCAAAGACCAATATTAAGTATCCATGTGATTATATTTTTCCTTTAGATAAATCTTTGTGTGTTCTTATAGACTCTAACCTCTTAAAGACCACAATTTTGTTGTTTGAAAGTATTGAAGGTAAGCAGTTTTTGTCAACATGAATTCTCCAAATCATTGTTTTGATATTCAGTATCATTTTTATTAATGTAAAGTATAATTTAGGATGCATTCACATTGTCTTAATTAAAAAATTTAAGAATATGCTACAAAAGTTTTAAAACATCTCCAGGATATACATGAAATATTTCAAATAAATTATATAAAATAAAAACCTCACACCCTTATTCTCCTACATTTTAACCATCTCAACACCAGTCTTATTGGAACTATATAATCATGGCAATTTTAAGTCACCTATCTGCTCTAAACTCACTGAAATCCTAAACTTTTGGCACGTAACACTCTGTGGCTGTTTTCTTACTTGGCTCTTGTTGGCTAAGATGATCAAGATCTGGAATGACTGCATCCCATGTAATTCTTCCCAAATGTTTCCCTTCCTGACATTCTTTAGCCATATGGACTATTCTCATTTTCAAAAGGTGAAAAAATGCCACAGAAATATAAATTTATGTTTGGATGGTATAACCACACCGCAAATTAAGGCACAGAGGGTAAAACTGCCTGTGTACAAGACGTAGGACTGAAAAATCAAACCTCCCCCAGAACCCATAAAACTCATCTTTTTTGGTGGAACAAGAAGAGAACTAGTAAGCACACAGAACTGAGCCATAGCTCGGATTCAAAACACGTGTGTATAGGGAAAATAAACAAAACAAAACCGCACCCTAAAACTGGGCTTATTTTCCATGCAAGTTTTGTCCAGTTGCACAGGGCATGGGGAAGCCAAAAATGAGCTAATTTGCAGTGCCATTTGCATTATCTGCCAGGTGTTAAACTCATTACAGGCCATAGCATCATGTGCTGGAATCATCCATTCCTTCATTAGTCACGCTCTCTTTATGCTCTCCAGTGCATATATTTTGAATGGACCTTCAGGGGGAAAGATCCAAATAGTTTTGTTATGGCTACAGTCTGTTTCCATTGGTTGAAATGGAAGCAAGTTCAACTTGCTAGAGAACTTTAATAAGTCTGCTAACAACATGTATGACAACCTTCTCTCCGCTCAATTCATTGTTAGATATTTTAAATGATACAGAAGAAATGGAAAGCTCAGTCTGAGTGCCCATTTGCTCCTCTATAAAGTGAGGATAAAGTGGCAGCCACCTTGCCTGATTGTTGAGAACAAGAAATCCATGTGTAAGTGAAAGTAGGTGAATGGTGCATATTAGGTGCTTAATGAATAATGACTATTATTGATAACTACTGTATAATTCTCATAAGAGGAATATCAGCATCAAATAATTGACGAACAAAACAAGGAAGTATGAAATTAATCTGTATCCTGAATGAACGACCCAACATTCACAGATCATTTAAAAAGGTGATTGCAAGTACACTCCCTGATCTTTTTGGTGTAAAAAAAAAAAAAAAAAAAGCATTCTATGAAAGCCTAAGTATAAGAAGAGTAAAAGAACCAGGTGACAATTTCTGCTGCTCTCAGCTGTAGAAGATGATGAAATTGTGCCCAAGGGTACCTTTTAATAAAGTTCACTTTATTATTCTCTGATATATTTTAGCAAGCTTCACTGGCTATAACCATGAGTTTCTTAAATGAGAGATCCCTTTTCTTTTCAGAGGAGCAAATCAAGATTTCTTATCATAGTTAGGGTGTCTGGAAGACAAATTCATACCTCTTATTGTTCAGTGGCTGGGGTACTATTCTAGACCGGTTAACTGGCTTCACTAAGCTTTAGGACTTGCTATAAAAAAATGAAACCATACATACAATGATTATTTGGGAGATAGAGAGCTCTAGAAATTTTTTTACCAGATAGCTTCTGGGGATTCTATTTCACTAGCCTGGACATTTTTTTTTTTTTTTTTTTTTTTGCTTGTCACAAATTAAATGACTTTTAATCTTCATAGAATGAAAGGCATCAATGAATCATAAGATGGCTGCAGCCTGGTATAGAATGAAGCATAGTGCAACAGATTCAATGAGGACTTCTTTCACTTTCGTGTCTAAAGCATATGAATTTAGCTGCCAAAAGAAAGACTGGAGGTGTATCCAACTGACGATGTAATGGGATTTTCAATGTTAAAGTCTGACTCTATCATGCTAGGTCCTCCTACATTAGAAAGGCTATGAGAGCAAATATAATGATGCATATTTTATAAATTTGGATTCTCTTCCTCCTCTCCTCTTGTTGTTGTTGTCCTTAAGACTTAGCCAAAAACACAATTTTAAAAAAGGAGTCTATTTATGTTGAGGAACAGACAAGGCAAGAATCATCCATTCCCTTGTCATTTACAAATTCAATTTTAAAGGCTAATTTTATTCTGAACAGTCACTGATCCCCAGAGTTTTATCTCTAAGTGACTTTTTGTTAAAATGGAGATTGACTCTAAATTTGCAATTCCCATTGGGCTACAATTACCATATTTATTCACATAACCTACCTGTTGTTTTTATCCTGAAATTGGGAAAAGATATTATATAAGCATCTGTCTGCTAGTCTAACCAATAATTTTAGGGAGTGTTATTGATATTATAAATCTGTTTCCTGGTTGTTCAAAGAAAAAAGTTTCACACTTTAGCATAGTAAGAAATCAAGGATAGAATTAATTGGAATTCAAATGACCCCAGACTTTTTTAACTTATCTTTTTTTCATAGTGTAGAAAAAACCTCTATTTAATGAAGTAGTACTTGGCTATAAGAAAAGAAATAATTTTTTGAAAGATTAGTAGGTGATGTTTACATTTAATACAGCTAGATAAAGCTTGCTAAGAAAATCTACAGCAAGCTAGGGTAGAGAGCACTGTTTGTAACATTTAATGATTTGTATATTAATAGCAAGAAAACAGTAAGTTCAGCTATGTTAGCTGCTTCTGACTGGTTGTTCTAGAGCATGAAATTAAAAGACTGTGTGCTCCCATCCACATGTATTAAGGAAATCAAAATGGAAAGATAACATTAATTTTCATTTCAAACTATAGGTGAGGTTGTGAATAGAAGTATACATAGAAATACATGATAATTGTGTTTTAGGAAAATATTAAAAATTAATTCCAATAGACTTCTCCAGCTCTACTCTTCCACCTTCAACCACTGGATTTTGTTTTCCACACCAAATTACTTTGTGCCAACCAGTAGCCCCAAAGATGGCTAAGGGTGGCGGAGGAACAAGTAGAGTGTAACCTCCATCACCCTCCAAAACCTCTGAAGATAGTAAAATCTAAGGGAAAATAATGTGAGTGTTATACAAATATATTTTCAATAGAAGTCTCTGATGAATTTTAAAAATATACTTAATTTTTTAGATGCTTGGCTCTATTTCATTTTCTAAAGTACTCCAGTAGATCTAATGTCAACCCATCTATATTTCTTTCTAAACACCCTGAAACAGCTACAAACTTTGTCAGTTACATCCTCTTCTCAGAGACCTTCATGCCCTTAACCTTCTACACCAACCTGGACCCCTTGCATTAGATGCCTCCGTATAGTTATTTTCCTGGGAATTTCCTTTACCCTTTTCCCGTGTTTGACTTCCTATTACTTGGATCTTTGTTTTGCTTTTTGTGGTTGGCACTGCCAAATGTTGTTTAAGCATACCTTCCAGTTGTTTCATAAACAATTAGATGGGAATTATTTTTAAAATATTTTGCCTATCTGAAATTGCCTTTATTATATCTTCACACTTTATTGATAGTTTAGATGGCTATAGAATACTAAACTGGAAATACTTTTTCCCCTGGAATTCTGAAGGCTTTCCTGTCTTTTAGCATGCAGGTATTCAATGCTGTTATGAGAACTACAATGTCATTCTTATTTCCATTCCTTAGTGTATGACCTGTGATCACCACCCCTCCCTGCTGTATCCTTTGTGTTTAGAATCTTTAACTTGGTCATTCTGTAATTTTCCCATGATATGCCTCAATTCATCAGATTGAAAGGATTCTTTTACTCCTTCAATTCTAAGGCAATTTTTTAAATTTAATTTTTTAATTTTTTATTTAATATTTATTTCAGCATATTACAGGGGTACAAATGTTTAGGTTACATATATTGCCTTTGCCACACCTGAGTCAGAGCTTCAAGTGTGTCCATCACCTAGATGGTGCGCACTGCACCCATTAGGTGTGAATATACCCCATCCCCACCTCCCTACTCCTACCTGCCCGACACCTGATGAATGTTACTACTATATGTGCACTTAAGTGTTGGTCAGTTAAGTTGGTTAATACCAATTTGATGGTGAGTACTTATGGTGCTTGTTTTTCCATTCTTTCTGCTTCACTTAATAGAATGGGCTCTACCTCTATCCAGGATAATACAAGATGTGGTAGATCACCATTGTTTTTTGTGGCTGAGTAGAACTCCATGGTGTACATATATGACATTTTATTAATCCACTTATGTATTGATGGGCACTTGAGTTGTTTCCACATCTTTGCAATTGTGAACTGTGATGCTATAAACATTCTAGTGCAGATGTCTCTTTTATAGAATGTCTTGTTTTCCTTTGGGTAGATGCCCAGTAATGGGATTGCTGGGTCAAATGGTAGTTCTACTTGTAGCTCTTTTAAGTATCTCCATATTACTTTTCACAGAGGTTGTACTAATTTGCAGTCCCACCAGCAGTGTATGAGTGTTCCGATCTCTCTGCATCCACACCAACATTTATTGTTTGGAACTTTCTGATAAAGGCCATTCTCACTGGAGATAAGTGATTCTCATTGTGGTTTTGATTTGCATTTTAGGGCAATTTTCTTACATCTGTTATTTTCATTCTTTAGATTTTCTAAGTTGTCCCTTTGTAGAAGTCATTTTAATCAGATGTTGGATATATTGGATTAATTCTTACATTTAAAAGTTTTCTTGAAGACTATCATGTTTTATTTTGCTTTCTTTCTTTCTTTTTTTTTTTTTAAGACAGAGTTTCTCTCTGTCACCCAGGCTAGAGTACAGTGGTGTGATCATAGCTCACTGTAACCTCAAACTCCTGGGCTTAAGCAATCCTCTAACCTCAGCCTCCCAAGTAGGTAGGACTACAGGCATGCACCACCATGCCTGGCTAATTAAAAAAAATAATAAAATTGTAGAGGTGGGGTCTTGCTATATTGCCCAGGCTGGCTTCTAACTCCTGGCTTCAAGCACTCCTTCTGCTTCAGCCTTCCAAAGTGTTGAGATTACAGGTATGAACCACTGTGCCCAACCTATCACTTTTTCTTTTTGCTCAATTTTCTAGGAGCTTCTTTCAACTTTATCCCTCCTTTTATATTTTGTCTTTTATAATGTTTTAAATATCCAGGTTCTTTAAATTTTTCTCTGAATGTTCTATTTTAATAACATCCTGTTCTAATTTAATGAATCTAATATTTTAAAATTCTACCCCTCGATTTTTATCTTTTTTGTTCTCCTTTATGTTTAACTGTTCTTCATGTATCTGATCTTCCTTGACTAGCTTGAGTGGTACCTTAAGAAGCCCTTACAGGAAGTGCTGTGTCAGCATGTGTGTGGGGGAGATGCTTGTTCAGGAGTTTTATAATATGGGGACTGGATAATGAGAAGCTGCTATACTTTGGAGTGACACCACCCGTATATCATTATACGTGGGTATTTTTCTCAAGCACCATTATGTTTCTTCAAAGAAGAATACTCCAATTTTATTCTGTGTTCTGGGAGAAGATTTGTGTCTGGGAAGGATAAAAATTTCTCACCAGTGCCTCTTTTTGGCATTCCTTTGCTCTGATATTCTTGACTTTTAGTTCAGTTTTCTCTGAAATTTTATACCTCTGATCTTCTATGAGAATGAGATGGTACCACAGTTATGTATGAGCATAAAAAGGGATTTGGTGATTGAAGCTTATCCTGGAGACTTCAAGACAATCCCTGCGTTTTCAGTGTTAAGCTCTTAAGGTTCCATACAGCGATAAACCCAAGTCCTGAGCCTTTCCAGGTTTTCAGAGTGGTGAGAGTGAATTGGCACACTTGTCACCATTATCTAAGCCGCTGGCACTTAATATCCAGATTTCTCCATTTTGCTAATTCATCCAATTTCCATCTTCCAAAACTGTATTGACATCTCTTAACCATTTTTATTCCTTCCTGTTCAATGTGTCTTTGTTTTATAGTGTTTCTAAAATTCCTTAACTGCTATTTTAGAAGTGTTTTCGAAGGCAGCAGATCTATACTTTGAGTTCCATATGCCATGTTTTTCCTGAAAACCGTGGACTATATTTAAATACGTGTTGATCATGAGATTTGTATTAATATGAAATTTAGTATTATAATTAACTTCTAATACCAGAATACCACACAGACAGAAATGGTTCTTGATAACATTACATAACGTAACGTAGGATTAAATCTGAATGAGAGTCAAGAATAAAAACTAGTATGGTTTCATTGGCCATATGATATTAGGGTTTTGGCTAGGAATTAGCATGAAAGCCAAGATTCTAGGAAATGATGACTTCATTTCCACCAATTGAGAGAAACATCAGTACCAAATTATATCATTTAAAATTTCTTCTTTGAAAAACATATTTAAAATAATTATACTAATATGTGTATGACCAGACAGTTCACTGGAAAAAAATTACAAAGAGAAATTTTTCTAGTTGAAGCTTTTTTCCCCAACTAATTAAGTTTTATTTATTTTCTTTTAAACTATTCATTTTTAAAAATTTTATTTTCTCCATGTATTTTAAACTATTATATCACATATATTAAACTGTGTATTTAAAGAGGAAAAGTGCTATAAGTGTAGTATGTACATGTGTATAAGTGTTGTGTAATACATGTATAAATATATTTATGTATATTATAGATATGTTTTACACTCATTTAGCATTTTGTTGAATGAATAGGATACCAAATTAACTTAAAATACATGCTTGCAGGACTATCCCTTTGAGAGCACGGCATTATCATTTAGAGGTGGAAAAGAACAAATCGATGAGTCTGTGGTGTGCATAAAGACCCTTATGGATTCCTTTTGACATACTCTGGCTATAATAATGACATTAAATCAATATGGCTTTTATATTATTTTTACTATTTATATTTTCAACAATTGCAAACTACAAGTTATGATCGAATTGAAAGATAGTAGATTTTGTCTCTATTACAGAAATGAAGCATAATTTTGCATTCTGGGGCTATTTCTCTGTGACTGAAAAAGATATCAGCTGAAACCTACAAATCACTGAAAGAGATAAGACCATACCATGATATAATCTCTTGGATTTCAAACTGGAAACAAAAAAGATACAAGTCTTCCCAGTTGGCCCAAATGTTCACCCACTTTCCCACAAACATCAATGTAACTGTCATAAGAATTATCAGATTGATTCCTTCTGCTTGATAAAGTGTCAATAACTTCTTGCAGCTGCATTGGGAAGAACTCTTCTAGACCTCTCAGGATTTGTCTGTGGCACAATTACTTTATTCATAAACATTTATTTGGAGCCTACTATCTTCTAAATACTCAAGGTGATAGAAGGAAGAATAAAATGAGGTCTCTACATTCAAATTGTCCTATATTGTTTGGAAAGTGTAGACATATAAGCATATTATTAACAATCAAATACAGGAAGGGCTATTAGAAGTTTATTTAGAGTGCTACAAGATTCGCTGAATGAGACACGTAACACAAATCATGGTCTCATGGCAAGTGCAGATAATCCTTTTTACAGAAGAGTTAGGGGACTGTCTTTGCAGGAGAAGTCTTGTGCTCTTATTGACCTCTGGCTAAAATTTCTTATCCAAAGTCAAGAAAGAGGAAGCTAATTATATTCACTTTAAAAAATGAAAAACAAGCATCACTTAAAAATCAACAACTGAAAATCTGTTTTAGGAAAACAGATGTAAAAATTTATAAATTAAAAGATAAGGTTACAAGATGGAACCTTTTAATATTTTTAACTATTTTAGGGTGCCTAATTATCCTGTGTTTTAGCTAAGAAAGCCACAGTCCATGATGGGCTGTTGGGTAACCCATGCCTTTTCCCTTTCCTTACTTAGTAAAAATGCATTCTAACGTGTCTAATCTGTCAATTCAATGGAAAAAAGGATGATATGAACTTTGCACCTGTTGTACTGTCAGCCTGTTTTTGATGAGATAAAGGAAGCATAAATCAAAGGGTGAAAATATTCCAAGCACTATTTAACATGATTTTTGGTATTTTTCAGAGATTCTTAACTAGCATCATTAATAATATACTGAAATTTGCTGGTAATATGATTTCAAAAAGACTCTATTACTGTAAGTATTTTTTGAGAACCTATATAAAATCTTATTTTTCCCTCTTTTACCATAATATTGATTGAGGAAGTATCACATCAGGGAAATTATAAAGACAATTTTGCTCAAGATAAATTTCATAATGTTAAACTTAAAAGGAAAAAAATCTTAAACTGTAACTTTAATTAAACGAGGAACCAAAGTAGTTCTTGGCATATTGCCTTTAGAAGAAATAGTTTATTTGAAAGATACCAAAAAACTCAAACAACAAAAGCCATGAAATCAAGCTAATTAAACATATTATATAAAATATAGTAGACCTTTTTCTAAAAGTACACATCATTCTCTCATTCACCAAATGTTCATTTAGGAATTTTTTTCCATCTCGATATTTTGCTACACATTTATAATGTTATATACACACAGCATCAAAACCTCAACAAAAACATTACCAGGAATATAACATACTTAATAAGTGAGAAAATTGAGAATTGATAAAAATTGACTAGTTCTAAGTCATACAAAGACTAGACTTAATCCCACTAGAATTGAAATACTGTGTTGCACAGCTTTTACAGTCCTAACATTAGTGTCTAAAGAATCCACAAATTTCAGTGGTTACTTTTAATTTAAAACTGGATGGCAGAACGATTGTATGAAGATAAGTCAATTAGTATGGGAAAAAATGGGAATGATTTGTAAAAAATGTATGAGTGCTTAGAAATAAAAGACAAGTAGAACGATTTGGATTAGAGTCAATACAATTTAGATGTAGTAGATATTGGTCTCTCCATGGATAAAACTGGAGGATTTTCTTCTGTGATGTATGTGCCAATTTTGAAATATCCTAGCTCAAATATAATCATAAAGCTTTTTTTGGATGTTGCAACCGCATAAAGAATATAAGGACAGATTGCAAAAATACTAGGTGATAAGCTGTAATGTATGTCTGAAATTTTTCCCACATTTTGGCTAGCCTGCTTTCACGGGGTTCTGAGAATTTTAGGTTGACTTGGGGCCTCTGTGGGAGGGGTCTTCAGTAATTTTTTGCTCCTTATATGTCCCTTTAAAGGAGGTTTGGTGTTAAAGAAATATCCTAAATTTGGCCAGCCTGTACAAAGATGGAAATTCTTAGGAATTGCCTTATGTAAAATTCCACTGTGAATGGTTAGGAAAACATTTGAGATTTTGGCAATACCTCCTAGCATTTCCACGATTTCTGAAGAGGTCTAAAGTCTGAATAAATGAAGTAGATGATTGATGTAGTTCCTAAAGCAATGTGAGACAGTAACAAATTCAACATATTTTTGCCCAATGTTTTCCAGGCGTAAAAGGAAGTAAGACACAACTGACAGAAATCAGACATGGACAAAGGTTAAAATTTTAATGAAAATGGGATAAAATTATCCATAATACTTTTTGAGTTACTGATGCCCATTGACATGCTGTAGGATATTCCCCGCTTGTCCCTCCTTATCCATTCTCACCTTTCTTCCCCCCACTCTGTGCCCAGTGAGTTCATTCACTGACTGCATCAACCGGGCTCTCATGTCTTCTGGCTTCTTGTTGGTTCAGACCCTGGGAGGTACCAGCAGAATATTGAAAGGCAAAAGACAAGAGTTGCGGTGTATGTTTCCCTGGTTCTCTGCCTGCCATGGCACATTGCTTTTCTTTACTTGAGGTCAGGGTCTTGTTGGGGGGCCCTCTTCAACAGCACAAGTATTTCTGTGTTCTGATAACCCCATGTCCCATCAAGACAACATGTGGAAGTAGCTTTCAGTTAAGCCTAGGATGATTCCTTATCCTTTAACCTTGTCCACCCCTCTGTAAATAATCAATTGATTAAGCCCTTTGCTATTAAGCACACTCCTTTTGAGTGTGCTCTGTCTCCTAACAAGATCCTGACTGACAAACCTGTGTGGGATTGTCACGTGATCATTTTTACATATGAGAAAAGCTAGTAGTGAGCCGGCAAATATTACCTGCTTATTGCACAACAGACACAAACAAAGATGTCCCCGACAAGAGTTAACATGAACAACCACAGCTTTTCAAATTTTAATGGTTTATATTGGTTATTTTGGTATGGAAAAATTCTCCTTTGCCTTAGAGTTCATAAGTAGCATGCTTATAAGTTAGATTGCCCTAGTTGTAAATTGCTATGAGTATGCCTCTTGGTTACCTTAGAGATTTTGTCTCTCAAGTAGAAAGTGGCAATTATGGTCTGCAGGGGCAATCAGAAATAGTATCTGTTTTGAACCTCAGGAAGATAAAAAGGTGGGGAGGTTTTTCAGAGACCATCAAATGTGGCTTCTCCTATTAT
Source organism: Indri indri (assembly GCA_004363605.1). Lineage (NCBI taxonomy): Eukaryota > Metazoa > Chordata > Mammalia > Primates > Indriidae > Indri > Indri indri. Next base: position 22,205 of record RJWJ010009727.1, on the reverse strand, counting down.
GTGGTCTCACATATCCCAACATACTGTTCCTTGGGGGACAGCTTATAATTCATCTGTTCTCACATTCTGGAAGACTAGTAAGCCTGGAGCTTTTGATTTAAATATCATAGAATAAAGTGGTTATTTGAGAAAACAGCCCTATCAATAAATAGATGGTAAAATACATATTAACTGTGGCACATAATTACATAGTATATAATCACTTCTGTGGTTGTTACAGGCCAAACAATAGTAGACTAGTGAGGTGTACATTAAGAACAAACTGTGTCATTCAAAGGCCTAAGGCTCAGAATGCACTCAGCAAGGAGAGTGGGTTACATGCTACTCACTGCCAGATTAGCTAAGAATACGTCCCTATTCCCTGAACATTTAACCTCTTATAATGGGAAATGCTGTGGATGTGATACTTTAGAAAATCTAGTGTTGTGACTACTATACCATACAGCTGTTTTAACAGCTATTTTATGTTTTCTTCAGTGAGACAAAACTAACATGTTTTTTCTCTAATGTGATTTTAAATTCTAGTTCAAAGTTGGGATTGCAGGGCTACCCCTAGGTCTGGTTCTTATGATGACACCTGTTACAGCAAAGAGACTTTTAGGTGGTTTCCATGGTCTCTTCCTCCTGGTTTCCACATTGTATCATCCTGTCCCATTGAGGGTGGGCAAAACCTGTGACATGTTTCTAGCCAGTAGAATTTGGGAAATGTGATTGAATCTTACTCTCCTGATTAGGAATCATTATATAAGACTCCATCTTGCTATCAGACTGGTGATAGAAGCTGCTTCTCTCCCTTGCTGGCTTGAAAGAAGCCATGCAAGGGAGGGGGCACCTATGGGAAGGGCCATAGGTGAGGAACTTCAGGCAGTCTGGGAGCTGAGAGAAGGTTCTAGCTAAGAGCCAACAAGAAGATAGAGCCCTCAGTCTTACAGCCATAGGTAATGAATTCTGCCAACAATCTGAGTAAACTTGGGAGTGGATCCGTCACTAGTTAAACCCTCCAGGTGAGAACCAAGCCCTGGTCGACACATTGATTGCATTATTGCAGAGGACCCAACTAAGCCATTCCCATGCCTATCCATAGAAACTGTGAGATAATAAATAGACTTTGTGTTAAGCTGCTGAATTTGTGGTAATTTGTTAAACAGCGTAGAAAACTAACATGTATGCCCAATATACACTTGGTTAATAAACACTGAGTGCCATGAACTAAGCATTTTTCACAGTATTAAAGAAGACTGCAGAAGAGAGAAATCCATTCACTCAAGGGAGTTCTGATAGGCAATTTGGGTAGGCAATGTAAGTGGCTAAACAAACCAAATGGGTAAGATGCTTTCCTTTCCCATGCAAACAAGGAAAACTATTTGCAGTGTCTAGTGACTGTTCTACTTTAAGTGGATATGAGAACAACAGACTTTGAAGGAGATTTACAAAATAGTATTGAAATTTTTACCAAGCTCCATCAATTAAAGTTCGATGTTATATATTTTTGCCATTCTGCCATCCAGGATGAGGAATTGCTATTCTCAGCCATGGGAAGTTGTGTATTATTGCTATCATGTCCAATAATATCAGGTAGAGATAAAATTTCATGATGTGTCACAAAAACCAGCAATGCTAAAAGAAAATCTGTGACTTGACTTTGTGTTCATTATCCACTAGCTTACATCTCCAGAAACCTATATCAAAACTATATCAGATAGTCGGTCAGTCTTAGGTGAATTTTCATCAAAGTTTTGAGTGTCAATTTTTTGAATGAAAAAGGTAAACACAACAAATTACACTAAAAAGAGCAGAAAGGGAGTTAAAATGAGGGATGTAGATGTCACAGATACATATAAAATACATATTTTTAAAACACATATATATTTTGAAAGAGCTGGGCAATGATACTTGAAAACTCTTGCCAGATCTGATTTTTTCCCCCCCAATATTTGAGGCTTTAGAGGTGTACATCAAAGTAACAGAAGAGAAACTGAATTCTGAAGTGCTTCTGCAGCAATAATTAATATATGGGGCCACTGACACTAGAATTAATCTTGGAAACCACTCTCAAGGTGATGGGGAAAATAAATGTGCCATGGGAGTGCCCCATAGTGCTACACTGACATGGTTGGGTCCTGTCATTGATCATTGCTGATAGCAAAGAAGTGATCACTCACAAGGCAGACCTAATAATAGACTTCAAATATGGAAGGATCCTTACTCACTTCTATGTTTGGTAACAGTCCACGTTTAATGAATAATTTTTTCTGCCCCAAAGGTCAGAAGCTACAAGCCGCCTTCTCTTCGTTTTTCAGCTGTATTGGAGGCCAGTTAATTCACTATAATGAAATAGCCCCTTTGGGTACTGATTTATTCCAGATGTAAATATGTGGCTTTAAGAAAGTATAGAAGAGCCTTGTTTTAGTATTATTGCATGGTTACCAAACACCTAGGCATTGCAGATAGAAGCAATTCTGCCCTGATCTAAACACCTAAAGCAGCTAAAAACTCAGGGAACACTTGGGAATAACACATTAAGTTATGCTGCATTTTAAGTAGTCATCTTGCTTCAGAAATGAGGGGATGAATGTGTTTAGAAATACTTTCATTGTGCTAATATCACAATATAGATTTCTCCTTCCTCAGACTGTCTCCAGTATAAACATACTGCTTGATAAAGATGACAGAGTTAACATGATTGCTAGGCAGCTGTATTTTTGTTATTCCCGCAGATAAACACACTTACTTCCTTCTCAGATTATTCCTGGTAAGGAATTTCTAGATAAACATATTGCTTTCTTTTGGATTGATTGTGATCTTATTCATTATAGGTAATCACATATGTATCCTTCATAATTTTATAAGACTGGATTTAATGTGTAGAAAAGTTTAGAGGAAAGGCAGGCTAGTAAATGTTGTTTTTTCAGGACACAACAAAAGCAGAGATGTTACTGAGAAACATTTGGAGTCTTATACAAGAGAAGGAATCTAAATTGCACAACATAGGCAGGTTTCCATCTAGATTGTGAGAACTAGGCATTATCTTTGGATCATGGAGGAATTTTTTTTAAAAATGTCAACTTTGCTAGTAAAACTCAAATAAATGCTTCCAGAAAGAAATGAGGTAATAGCATGGACCAAACAGTTATTTATTCTGCTTTAATTCCAAAGAAAGCTATCATTCCCCTCTGAGTATTACATGGAACTTCTGGTTTACTTGTTATAGAAAAAGATTTATTATCTGCAACAGCTACTGATTATGAAAATCAGAAGGCATCCAAAGAACAAAAATGTAGCAGCCTAGAGTTCAAGAGTGAGGGAACATGGAGGGTACAGTCTCATATTGAAATTGGTTAAATGACAAAATACACCTAACAAAGGATTCATTTTACCTGGGAACCCCAGCTTGCACATTGATACTTTCAGGTGTGTATTAGAGGCCCTTTTGTGAAGGGAAGAAATGGTTTAGTGGGACCCCAATGATAGAACTAATGTTGACAATGGCAAGTTCACTACCATTAGAAAAAATAGTGGATGTGTGTATGTCTGAGTATATGTACATGTGACTATATGTATATACGAAGGAGTAGAAAGATTATTGATTTTTTTCAACATTTTAGCTAGTATCAATTTGTCTAGAAAATAAAACAGATTCAGTTTAATGAAATTAACTAGAAACAATTATTTTTTAAAATAATTAAACAACAAACCAATTATACAAGAGGATTTTTTTTTTTTTTTTTTTTTAAGAAATAGGATGTTGCTGTGTTGCCCAGGCTGTTCTTGAACTCCTGGGCTCAAGCAATACTCCCACCTCAGCTTCCCAAGTACCTGGGGCTCTTGGAGCTCTACTGCTCCTGGCCTAAGAGCCTATTTTTATTTTTTTCTACTAATAACTTTTTTCCCTTAAAGAAGATGAAGAGAATGAAGTCTCAAAGGCACTGTTCAATACACATTTGGGTATAATAATTACTCTCTTCCCTGACTTCAAGTATACTTAGATCAACTTGGATGAATCGCAGATTTCACAAATCAGGGGCACACAGAAGAGAAAACTTTTCTGGGTGTCTTTTTTTTTTTTTTAAGGAGGAGAGGAATGTCAGTAAGTAGAAAGAAATATGGGAGCTGGGTCTTCTCTCTGCTGAACTATTATATTAGGGGAACACAGAAGAATTGGGCCTTAAAGGCACAGGCAGAAGGACTTGAGGAATCTTCTGTCAACAGGCCAAGAAGGAAAGAGCTGTAGGATTCAATTTTTTAGTGCTTACTAATGCCTTCCCACAGGGCTTGTCCAAGGCACGACTCCGAGACTGTCCCCCTGCATTGCCTTTCAGCAGACCTCACCCTCCTTGGGAAGTAGCAATAACTTTTGCTCTCAAACGTTTGCCTCTTTCATGAAACATTTTCTCCACACAAGTGTGGATAGAGTCACTGTGGTAATTCCCCCCATCTATTTGCATTAAAAATATTACCATTCACTAAAGACAATAAAGGCACATTTGTGGTGTCCATGGGCTGTGGAAACAGTTCTGGGTTCCAATTCAAGCTCCTCTTTTCTGTTTGTGCCACCTCAGTCATGTTACTGAGCTTTTCTGAGAATCAGTTTAAAAAGGGCCGCAGTCCAGATACTCCTTACATGATCAACTTGAGGATTACATGAGATAATATATGCAAAACCAACCAGCCTAGTACTAGTAAAGTGGGGGGCAGGGAGGGTCCTGCTTTGATCTCACTAGAGGAATGTAAGGCACAAACAGCAGGTGGAGAGTTTTATGAGATTGAAGGACATTTCCTGCACTCTAGATATAGCACCATGATGCTATTGACTCAAGATTTTTAAATGATAGGTTAATCTACACCCAAAATAACTTTTTTTTTTTTTTTAAATAATGTTGAATGACATGTACAAACACCAGCAATTCTTCCAAAGTCATTTAGGTGGCTCATGGGGTTTGGGGCAGGAGCCTGTAGGGAGCTAGAAGCCATGTCTCCCTGGTTAGGTCGTCCTGTAATGGTGACCAAATTCCAAATACTTTCAGATTGACAACTTTCTCAAATGCAGCAGCAATCCTGTGAAATGGGTATCGTTGCCCTTATTTTAATCATTACCCTTATTTTAAACGTGAAAACAGTGAGGCCAAGGGAGATTAAGTGGCTGTTAATGGTAGTGCTGGGATTTCACCCAGCCTTTTGGATTCAGAGTCAGTGGGTGCTTTGCACTTTGCCCTGTCGAACTCAATTCTACAGTTATGAGAAATAACATATGGTGGGCTAGTAGTGATGACATTATACACAATGGATCATAAATTATCAAAGAATTTTCCCTAAGACATTTCAACTATTAGTAAGAGTCCTTTTGTTGTGATAATAAATGATTAACACATAATAGCCACCAAAAACCAATGATCAACAGTGACAACCATAAATTTAGGGAGGCACTTTCCCAAGTGCTGCTAAGAAGGACTTTTTACTTATTTTATCTTTATGCTGATGAAAAGTGAGGTTGCCTTGCTCAATCTCTATGATTTATGCTTTGGGGTAGAAAAACTCAATTCTACAGATTCCTTGGTAAATTTATATTACATTTGAGACCAGCACTACTGTTAACCTTTCCTTTGCCAGCAAATAGCAATTACAGGATGACTACAGGGTAATTCTGGGGCTTTGTGCCTTTGAATGCAGGAGTACTTTGAACAGTTCTGACTGTAAATTTGAATTGGTTAACATATGCTTTCTGCAGATTAGAAATACATTTTAATGATTTATTTCACCTCCCTAAACGCATGATTTTCCTGTTTTTAGAAGTCAAGTGATTTCATGAGTATGGAACATTTAGAATACTAGTAAGGGGATTTAAAATAGATCAAGAAACATTTTCTTCATTTTAACATGACTTAAATTAAGCATAAAACAAGATTCTCAGAAATATCGAATAATTGTATGATTAGAATTTTTTCTTCAATGAAATAAAAACATCCCAATGCTTCTATTTTTCTAAACCATTCAGATTCTAGTTTCAATTCACAAAATTGCCAAATAAGCAAAACAGCAAAAATTAAAAATGGAACTTTCTCCCTCTACTCTTTTACTATTCTCTTCTTTCTCCCTTTCTCTCAAGCTCAATCTATTGTGTATCTTGTCTGTTTTCAGCTTCCAATTCTACTCACTATACTTAATTTGTTCTACTTCTTTCCTTCCAAATGTTGACAATGAAGTACAGGTATATGTAATCTATTTGCTTACTCTATTTTTTTTTTTTTTTACTCTTTTTATTATGAGATCTGCCTTTCTTTCTTTGTTACTGTTTTCAATTCTCCCCTTCTTATTTGCATTCTTTTTGACCATTATTCCACTCTTTCTCTTTCCTGCTGCATTAACTGAAATCTCTTTTCTCAAAACCCCAACAAATCTCATTCCAATATTGGGTGGATCTCATGTTGTTCAAACTCTGAGGCTAATAATGTAATGGTTTCACAAGGGGAAACAAATCAACCATTCAGTGACCTATTTTACTGATAAGCTTAGAGGTCAGAATAAGGCAATTATGGCAACATATCTTGTAAAAAAAAAAAATTACCTTGTAAAAATTCACCCTATGGATTCATATTCACTCTTGATCATATATACATAACCATTACCTAGGACTTGAAATTTCATTCCATCCATAATGTCTTTGTTTGCCAGTCATGTACAGAAAATTTACGTAGGTTTCTTAGGATTCCAAATAATCTGAAAGTGTTAAAAGTTCACTTTCATTCTTTATACTCCATGATAAAATTGCTAACACTTTTGTTAAGAAGCTACAACCTACAACAGTAAAGAAAAACGCTATTAAGCAATAAAACAAAGAAAATTTGAAAGTCAGGCAAAAAAACCTCAGAATATTTTAAATCTTACTTGTTCTTTAGATCCCACGAGTGTATTCACCAGACGTCTCCCTAAACAAAGAAGAAATGTGACAACAATTAAAATGTGAAAATGATGCTATTAAAATACTGCTCATTTAGGTGATGATGTTTATATTACTTAGCGAGAAGAAAATGTCAAATTCCAACAAGAAGTGAAATTGGTTGTATTTTGGCATTTCCCTTCATACTCATTGTTGTAGAAAGTAATTTAAAATGTTCCTTTTAAAGCAACAAGAAGGAAAACATGCTGTGATTATTCCAGGAAGAGAAAAGATAGTTTTAAAATATTGAATATACTTCATAATCAAAATTATATGTATATAAAAAAATAACAGAATCATCAAATATTATTAAAGAAATACAAATATGAAAAACAAATATGTTGCAAAAGCCTATGAAAAATTCTTACAAAAAGGAATGTCCCTTGCACTGTAAAGTTTAAGATTTAGTGTTTTTTTTTTTTTTTTTTTTTTTTTCCAATTTCAGGGTATTGTGAGGGTACAAACATAACGGTTACACTTTACGTCTTTGCCTCACCCAAGTGCGGGTTAAAGGCATGCCCTTCCCCCCTACAGCGCTCCCTGTGTCCTTTAGTTGCAGATTTACCCCCGCCCCCCATGCCCCTAATCCCTGGAGAGTATTTCTGCCATGTGATCACACATATAAATCCCACTGAGTTGCTTTGAATAGTATCACAGGATCTCTAAAAAGACAGAATCTCTCAAACTATGATAGTGTTACAAAAAAAAAAAAAAAAAGAAAAAAATCTAGATTTTAAGATTGAGCTGAGGCAGAGGCTCGTTAAAGTATTAATAAAATATCTACAAGTTTATTATAACCTTTTATTAAGGTTGAGAAAGATACAAGTCTATGAAAATGTTGTAATGTTTCAGGAGTTTTGTAATTTATAAGTAACTCTAAAAACCGGACAACCATGCTGGCATTTTCTCAATGATTTTAATTAAACTTGTTCACTTTGGGTTTTTTTTTTTTCCTTTTTTGGAAGGGTAGAAATGGAGAAATTAATTTTAATTTGGACTTTGACTAGTTAGGCAAGTTGAAGTATTAATCCATTTCTGAAAATTTCCAGAAAATGAAAACTGATCTAGAGTGACATAAAACAGATTGGTTGTCTGCAGACATGGGTGGGGAAGGGAAGGAGGGAGGCATTAAAAGGGTCATAAATAAACTTTTGGGATTGATGGATTTGTTATCTTGATTGTGTTGATGACTTTATAGATAGGTACATGTGTCCAAATTCATCAAATTATATGCATTAACATGTGCAATAAATGTCAATTATACCTTAAAGCTCTAAAAGAAGTAGAAATATGAAATATATATTTAATCTAGAGCGTGAAATATATGGATAAACCATCGGAGAAATTAATGCGGGTTGGTATTGCTGCAATTTTTGTTTCAAAAGATTATCTGGTTGCTGTGTGATGACCAAGTTGAAGAGACGGTGATTGGGAGTGGAGGAGAAATTTTGTACAGTGGCTTGAACCACCGTCCTGGCACTATAGGTGAAGGATGATGGACTGATCCATGATATAGTTAGTAGGAACAGAGAAAAGGCTGACCGAGGCACTGAATGTGAAGGTAAGGCAGATTTAGGAACTGAGGACAAGGTCCGGGTTTCTGGCTTGAGCAACTGAATGTGTGGTGTTGCCATTTCCTGAGATGGTAAGAACTGGGAAGATAATAAGATTTGAAGGGACTAGAAGAGTTCCATTTTGAGTATATTATATTTGAAATGCCAGAGAGACAGCCAAGTGGAAATGTTGGGTAAAGTTTTCTAGAACTCAGAGGAAAAGTTTGAGTTACACAGTTTTGAGAATTACCAGCATGTGTCTAAGAGAGTGAGTGGCTGCCATGGAATGGAGGCAAAGGTCATTGAAGAAGAATAGGTAAAAGAACCCAGAGTCAGGATGGTAGATGACTTAGTTGCTTGGATGCGCACATTCCTTTAAATAAACACAATGGGGGTGAAAAGGAGAAGGTATTTTAATTATTTCCTATATTTTTAGGGACTACTTTCTAATGTTTGTGCTTAACTCTCCACAATGTAGGTAGAAAACAAAAATGTATTTCAGCAATTACCCTAATTTTCCTCCAGTTTAACCTTCAAATTATCCTCAAATCTTTGGATGTCTAATTAATTATTTAAAAAACATTTTTAATCACCCCTCTTACAGTATATCTTAAATAAAATGATATATCTTTTGTTACATACATACTTTATCAATCAAGTTAGAAGTACAGTAGTGTGCCACATAAAATTTTGATCAACAGTGGACTGAATATATGACAATGATACCATAAGATTTATAATGGAGGTGAAAAATTCCCAATCCCTAGTGACATGGTAGCTGTCATAATGTTGTGGTGTGATGCATTACAAATGTTTGTGGTGATGCTAGTGTAAACAAACCTGTGTTGCCAGTCATATAAGAGTACAGCACATATAATTATGTACATAATATAATTGATAATAGACTGATGCTGGCCTATGTATTTACTACATTATTTATTGTTATTTTAGGGTAAACTACTTAAAAAAAAGTTAATTGTAAAACAGCCTCAGGAAAGTCTTTCTGAAGATATTTCAGAAGAAGGCATTGTTATATCATAGGACATGACAGGTCCATGCCTGTTAGTGCCCCTGAAGACCTTCTAGTGGGACAAGACGTGGAGGTGGAACACAGTGACTGTGTTGATTCTGACCCTGTATGGGGCTAGGCTGAAGCGTGTGTTTATGTCTCAGTTTTTAACAAAATTTTCAAAAGTGCAGAAAAAACTTAAAAGTAGAAAAAAGCTTATAGAATATATAAAGAAAGAAAATACTTTTTGTATAGCTGTACAATGTTTGTTTTAAATTGTTTAAAAAGTTAAAATTTAAAAATATGTAAAGTAAAAAAGTTACAGTAAGATAAGGTTAATTTATTATTGAAGAAAGAAAAATATTTTTTGTAAATTTAGCGTAGCCTAGTCGTTCAGCATGTAAAGTCTCTGGTGGTGCACAGTGATGTCCTAGTTCTTCACTCACTCATCGTTTACTCACTTACTCACCCAGAGCAACTTCCAGTCCTGCAAGCTTGATTCATGGCAAGTATCCTAAACAAGCGTACCATTTTTTATCTTTTGTACCATATTTTTACTGTACCTTTTCTATGTTTAGATAGTTTAGATGCACAAATACTGACCATTGTGTCACAATTGTCTACAGTGTTCAGTACAGCAACATGCCGTACAGGTTTGTAGGCTAGGAGTATTAGGCTACACCCTGAAGGTTTGTGTTAAGTACACTCTGTAATCACACAATGACAAAATTGTATAATTATGTATTTCCCAGAATATATCCCTGTCATTAAGTGATGTATGATTACTCAGAACTTTACTAAAATTTTCAAAGAAGTCAACGTAATTTGCAGAACTTGAACATACTTTGCAACATGTGCGTGGAATGTGGAAAAAACTGATGTAATTTGCTGACGGTAGCCATAAAATCTATACTATGATGCTCCCAAATCAGCTGCTCTTCCATGCTCATAGAGATCAATCACAAAGCAAACGATATTGGAATTATAGTTTATTACAGAAAGAATAAAACATAGGAATTTCATGTCTAATATGAATGGTGTTGAAGCTTCAAGGTGATGCTCAGCTGAATAATCCGTGGTAGACTCGGTTTTGTTAGTTTCCATTGGCTTTGAGCATTAGTGAAATGATGGGAAGTCAACATCCCAGGTTTTTGTTTCTTCATTTGTAAAATGGAAATCTTACAAAAAATTTCAGAGTTTTGGTGGAAATAAATGGGATAAAGTACATAAAAATGCCTTGTATAGTGCAAAGCACTGTAGACTGCAGAAATGACACCATCACAAAAATAGTAATGGGGCATCAAAGCTACATGTGGCACCTGATATTACTCAAAAGAAGTATCGCGTGAACTGAATTTGTGTACTATATTTAATTTCATTTAGAGTTTTCCAAGTCATTAGTAAGGCTCAGAAATGAATAACATCAACTCTTCATATATTGATGAAATAGAATAAATGAACAAAACATTTTTTTTTCTTTGTATACCTTGCTGAATGTGACTTTTTGACACATGCAATAAAAAAATCTAGGATCTGTTCATGTTGCATTACTGAAACACAATTCTGAAATATGTCTTCCATCCTTCCCATTCTTCTCTTTATACTTAATTGCTTTTTAAATCTTAAAATTTACTTTTTATTTTGTTTCTTGTGATATTATACACTTTCTCATTATCTCACCTTCAATCAAGATTAAATCATTAATCATCATTTTAAACTGGTTTTTATTTTACAATAATACAAATTTTCATTTTTACAAAAATACTGTGGAAATTTACAAAAAACATTGAAGAAAAAAAAAGAAAAAGAAAGTCTTTCATACTCCTATCACTGAATGATAACCGCTCTTGACATTTTGGTATATAGCCACTCAATCTCTTTTCTATGCATTAATATGTGTTTTATAAGTCCAGTAATGGCATCATATTCTTATTTTTTCTTTTCTACTTTTCCATGAATATTTTAAAATGATGTGAGTTGTTTTTCTACAACATTTTTTGCCTAGTTATTTTAAATTTTAATTTATTGGTGAAACATAATGTGTTAGACCTGTCAAAAAGGCTGTTGTTCTTTTTTTTCCTGTATAAGCAGCCTTGTGATAAACATTCATAAGGCTATACATTTGCATGAATCATGATTAATTCTTTAGGATGAATTGCTGGACTCAGTCAAGCCTGCATATTAAATTATAAAAATTATAATACCTATTGCTAAATTATAAGTATTACATTATTACCTTTATATATTATTTATTATAAAGGTAATAACATTATTTATTATAAAGGTAATAACACTTAACACTCCCACAAGCAAGTTATGAGAGTGCCTACTTCTACACACTGCTCCTAATAGTAGATATTATCCTTTTTAAATTTTTAAATTTTATCAGCTTTATAAATAAAATTATCAATGTTTTGGTATTTATTTCTTTGGTTATCAGCTGTGTTAACAAGTTTTTCAAGTTTTTTATTTGTATTTGTTTATTTCTGAAATGCTCATACATGTATTTCACCTAGTTTGAGCATGTGTCTTTTCTATAATTACTTGTAATAACATTTTACATATTAAGAATATTAACTACAAACATAAATATTAGATTGAAAAGACCAATGATGACTTTAACATTTCCAGGATTACATGCCAACATTTATCCTAAAACCCAAGAGAAATTAGTTCAACTAGATGCAAAAGTGATTATAAATAGATGAATAAATTTAAGTAAGTTTTATTCATTTTTATTATCCCATTTTCATTCAAATTTGAATCAATGTTGCATTTAGTTTATTGTTTTGTCCCTTATAAATTTTTTTGGATTGCTTACATTGATGTTTTTATTCACTGTTTATGTCAGTTAAATTTTACTTTTTCTATCCCTTGAAACTGTGTGAACATATTTTTCCTTTATTACTCCACAAAGTCAGTCTGTTTTTCAATAAAATATAAAAAAAGAGAAAAATATGATAGTTAGCATTTAATACTCGCCTCATCATTCATGTATTTAATACATATATTTGAGCACCTGCCATGAGTTCTTTTCTAGACACTAGGAATTACAGGTTGAAGCAAAATAGTCAGTTTCTGCTCTGATAAAGATTATATGCTAATGAATAACACAGGTAATAAACAACAAAGACAGATAGATGACAGATAAATGAACTGATAGGTAGATGGATGGATAATTTCCAATAGAACTAAATGCCGTGAAGAAAACAAAACAGTATAATGCGGTAGCGAATGGGCAGTGTTGGATAACGCTGGATAGGGAACTCAGGAAGATTTTGTTGAAAGGTGATAATCTGAGCTGAGACCTGAGTAACAGAAAGGACAGCCATGCCAAGAGGGAAGGGGTGCAGACCTCTAGAAAGAGAATATAAGTTTAAAGGCTCTGACACAGGGACAGGAGTTAGTGCTTGAAGGATACAAATGTTTCCCATATGGTTGGAGCATAGTTAGCTAGGAAAAGACTGGTATGAGAGAGGTGAGAGAGAAGGTGATGCCAGATCTTAGGTTACATAAGGTTTTGTAAGTCATGGTAAGAGGTTGACCATGGTAAGGTAATAGGGAGCTACCGTGATAAGGAAGTGGAGGACGATGATAAAGATCAAGTTTATTATATATTTAACAATTTAATGTGTCTTTCTTTGCCTAAATATTTACATGGCAAGCTAGTCATTGAGTCTGGTTTCCTGTTCAGACTCTGTTCAGTTTTATTTTTTCTATATTTTGTTACTTCTATATTTTGTTTTGCTATATTTTGTTGCCCATAATAGCGATGATTTTTCATTTTTAAGCCCAAATTTGATTACTGCTTTTGATTTTTTTTTGTTTCTGTTTTTCTATTTTGTTTCTATTTTTTGTCCCCCTCCTTTTTATTTTTAAGAGTCTCACTCTATTACCCAGGCTAGAGTGCAGTAGTGTGATCATAGCTCACTGCAGCCTTGAACTCCTGTGCTCAAGGGATCCTCCTGTCTCAGTCTCCCAAGTAGCAGGGACTACAGGTGAGTGCCACCATGCCTGGCCTCTATTTCTTTGCTTAAGGCACTTGCAGTTTTCTGCATTTATTTTACTGCTGAAGAAGCATTTACAAGACTCAATACCTTTATTTAGGAATTAGATCTTTGAAATTCCAACTGCTTTATTTTAATAGGAGCTATAATTAAATCATCTTTATAGCTTTTCTCATTCTCTACCTTCCCCATGCTCCAGACCTCTTCTCTTTAAGCTGGACTCTCCTATTCATATATATTAGCCTTATCAGCCCCCAAAACCAAGCTTCAATTGACATTCTAGGAGGGAATCTCCCCTTCCAGAGTCTTATCTCTTAAACTACTTATTTTGCCTGTTTTGAGGTTCATCTGCTTGAACACCAATTTCTGTTTCTCAGATATAGCTTTTCCCCTCGACTGGATACTCCACTCTCTATCCTTGGTTCTGACCCCCGATATGTCTGGTGTTCTACCTGTTTCTATTTCACGTTGTGCCTCAGCTTTCTTGTGCAACCTCTGGCATATATTTTGAATTTTGTCCAGCTCATGTACTATCTGCCCCCTCCACTTTCCAGTTGGATTCGCCAGATGTAACTATCAACTAAGGTAGAATTTGCTTCCCCTTAAGGCTCTTTGCCTACAATTTAAATTAACCATAACCTTAATTATAAGAAGAAAAGATAGATATACAATTCACACATTGGCAGTTTTGGTTTTTATCCATTTGATGATAGTTGTCACATAGAAAACAAATCCTTAAAAATGCATATGTGTGCTACACAAACACTCTTTTGTTTGTAGTCATTCAGAAGTTTTAAAAAATATCAAGTTTAAGTATTTTTTTTAAGCTACTCTTGTAGGTTTTGGATTTTAGCATCAGTTTCATTAACAGGATTATAGTAAAATTTTAAGCATTGAAGTGGGGTTTGCAACTAAATTAATTTTCCTAATGCCAGTCATTGTACGTTTGTATCATGAAATCTTCAAGCTTCAAAAGCTCTCAATAAAATCAGAATACATCCGAAAAATTCTATCACATACCGTGTAGATGATGTGCATTATAATAGGCAATGCATAGGCCTAAAGGGAGAATAGACCGTTTGATGATGATGGAGTTTGAGTATCCCTATGTACAAATTTCACTTATTTGATAATTTTTGTAAGATCTGCTTTGTCAAACTTATCCCAAATTTTTATAATGTTATTGAGTCATGCCCTTCAAACTAACCATGTCTATTAACAGTTTCTATCTTATATAAAATGATAGTAACTTATAAAAAAATCTCCTGTGATGAAGGAAATATTAACAACATTCGGCTTCTTTACCCTCTACACCAGAACTCATTACTTTAATCCGTAGTTATTTGTGTGAAATCTCATCAAGGGCTCTTTGCGTATGTAAACATATAGCCCACCATTGCATATACCATTCCCTGACAAAGCACTTGCCGTAGTCTTTAAGCACGTCTACAGAGTAATTTTACAAAACCTCTCTATCACAAATTGATGTTGGAGATCACTTATCAAATCACTTTGTCCAACACTTTGTTTTATCAAATCTTCTAAATAAGTTTTGGAGAATCCCTCCATACTTACAAGATAATCAGACAATATTCGTTGGAGCTCACTAAATCTTGTTTTCTATAATACTATTATGTTCACTATATTTCACATATCAATATTCTCATCACCCCATATACAAATCGCAGGACCAAAATTACACTAGTTTCACTTGACTTTCTATTTAGGGTGCGTTACTTTTCTACTGATATTTCATTTATCCTTCTAAAGTAGGAATAAGTGTTACATTTTGGAAAAGAAATCTTTAATAAAATGTATAACAGTTACAATTAGATTAGTGACAGTATAGTATGGTAATCATAGCCAATTGATATATAAGATTGTTAATAAAGTCTATAGTATAGTAACTCCATATTATCATCACTCTATTAAATATTTACTGTGTCTTCTATATGAAAGACATTATGCTAAGTGATATGACAGGCAGAGAGAAGTATTAGTCTTCAAGATATTGGGAATCTGGCTAGGGTGTCATTCTTATGTGTTAATTGCAAAAAGTAGCACATGGGATATGCCAACCGAGTAGTATAGCTAATGCATTTCATGAGATGAGATCATAATTTTGTGGTAGTTAGGAAAGTTTGCCCATCAGAATTAAAATTTAAGCTAGGAGACCCTTAAGATACTATCAGGATTTAATTATGATGAAACAAGGAGAGATGTAAAGGTAAAACCTTGAGCAAAGAATGGAAATGGGAGGCACAAGACACATTGCAGAGCTGCATTGTCTGATATGGTAGCCACTAGGCAGCCACACATGGGGTTAGGCACTTCATGGCTATTCTGAATTGAGATATGTTATTTTGAAGACTAAATATAAAAAATAATGTGAAGTATCTCATTAATAGTAATTATTATATATGAAAATGATAATATTTGGTATGTATTAAATATAACAATTTTATAATTAACATTAATTTCACATATTTTTTATATTTTGTAACATGGCTACTAGAAAATTTAAATTACATGGCTCATATTTGTGACTTGCGTTACATTCTTATTGGACAGTATCAAGCTTTGAGTAAATTGTTAGAAGACTGAGGTTATTAAATACATATTTTTAAGAAAAGTAATGAGACTAAAAACTGCTGACAAGATAGGAGAGGCTAGAGACTAGAAATATGGAGAATGACAACCTATTCAAAGGACCACAGATGAGGTGACAAGGCCTGAATGAAGCAGGTGGCAATGGTGTAAAATGAGGTGTCAGTATATACTTTTTTTGTGTCTGCCTACTTTCACTCAACAAACTATTATTTTAGATTGTTCCTAGTGCCAGAGATATTACCAAAGAAGACTTTCAGGATAATCAACTCCAGTGATTAGGCACAGAGATAGGAAGAGAGCAGAATCAACTATGCCTGATACTGTAAACTGAGGAGACAGGGAGAAAGGTGATGGAATTAGATGTGAAAACCTGCTTTGTGAGGAGAGAGTTTTAAGCCCTGGAATATGTTGTAGTGGTGGAGTTCTGATGATTAATCTCTCAGTGGAATGAAGAATGTGAGGAGCAGGTAAATGGTGGCATCTGATATGGTGGGGCATCCCTGGGTAAACATACTTCAAGGCTTTGGGAAAACGGCAATGGAATTCGAGGGGAAATGGTCAAATTGTTGATAGAGATTTGATTATCATCTTGATAGACTTGAATGCAGAATTCAAGGGTGACAATACAATTTCAGGAGATGTGATTTGTTGACAGTTCATATATAGAGCCAAAAACTGAACCATGGCAAATACTGAACATTTGATGGTTGAAGGTGATGGATGTTCTACAAGGAAAAATGATCAGTTGTGGGAATAGGAAGAGAACAGTATAGGATCATGGAGACTAAGGAAGAAAAAAATATTAAGAAAGAATGAGCTAACAGAAAGAAAATGTCTTGAGAAATGTATGAAAGACTATAGATGGCATTTTACTATTTAGCATCAAAATATTACCTGGCAGGAATACAACCCTCAACCATGAAATCTAAGAAACACCAGATGTACCACGATCTGTCTTACTGCCTTTGGATCACATGGGCCACACTTGGGCTTTTCTCCAGATGTGTTTGGCCTTTCCTTATTCTCTGGTATGATATCTATCCCATAAACTTTCTCCTGAAGAGTATCAGATTTATTGCTTCCTGTAGCATTTAATATCTACATCCTCAATCAGCACTTATCACAGACTAATATTATCATCTTTTTTGTACATACCAAATCTTCTGACTTCAAAGCTTTGTTTTTTGTACTCCATCTGGCTGCCTCTCTAGGACTGTCCTTAATGCTTAAAATATAACATGCATAGAGAAAACAGAGCCAATAAAGAAAGATTCAGGGCTATGGTTAGCAAGAATAATTGATCCAGACTGCTGAGAGTCACGGCGCTCCCAAGGAACCATACATCATCATTGGTTTTTCCTTTCTCCACCAGTTTTTATCCACTGTTTCTCTTTAGGGCCTTTGCTGTTGTTTAAGAATGGGACCTACATTTATTCATTGAACAAGGTACTAAGACATTTAGAAGATTATAAAGATGAATCTGATACACATCCTGCACACCCTAGATTGCGATTTATATACATGCTTATGGTCTTTCATACTTAAATGTAAGATCCTTGAGGAAGAAATTAGTTATTCACCTTATCAGTATTTGTATTCTTGATATCTAGAAGGTCTTGGCACCTAGTAGACTGTGAACTCGTCCTTGTTTAATATAGTCATGTGTCACTTAATGACAGGGATACGTTCTGAAAAATGCATCATTAGGTGGTTTCCTCATTGTGCAAACATCACGGAGTATGCTTCCCAAACCTAGATGATACAGCCTACACACCTGGGCTATGTAGTATACAGTCTATTGCTCCTAGGCTACCGCCTATACAACGTGTTACTGTACTGAATATTGCAGGCGGTTGTAAGATGATGGTAAATATTTGTATATCTAAATATAGAAAAGGTAATGCATTGCATTATGGCATTATGATGACTACGATGTCAGTGGGCGATAGGAATTTTTTAGCTCCATTATAATCTTACGGACCACCATCATGTATTAATATATGGGCCATTATTGACCAGGATGTTGTGTATATAAATTAATGGAAGTGTGAATTTCTTCTTGAAGGAGCTTCTATACTGGTTAGGAAAGACAAAATATTACATATGCACAAATAACCGGAGTACAAATAAGAAAGAGATGCCTGACAAAAGAAGTACACAGATTAGGATTTCAGTGAAAGAACAAAAAATGTCTCATAGAAGGGATGGGAGAAGGCTTCTTGGGGATGCTGGTATTTAAGCAAGGCCAGAAGGAGGGTAGAATTGGAAGATAAAAGTGGGGCATTTTACTAAAGTGAAAAACGCCTGTTCATCCTATCTGCAGATTTTTATTCTTTTATATTTATTAAGGAAAATCACATGTTTTTCATGTCTGGTTACTTTTTACTTGAAGTCCTGTAATCTTTTTTTTTCTCCTTTATAAAAAACTTTCTTTCCATAAAAAATTTCTTAAAATATGTAGCCACACAGCCAAGTTTTATTTTAAGGACAACGGCATTTTTACCTCCTGTTTTGCGTGAGGGTCTGTGGGTTGTAGGAGAGGAGAAAAGAGAGTTCCCAGCTGCCACAGCCCAACAAAGCCCCTGAAAATGATGACTGCATCCATTTCTACCCAACGCCACATTCTGAAAGTGATCTTTTTGAAACGAGGATTGCAAATAGCTGCCGCTTCTCAAAACTGCAATTGCTTTTCATGGTGTGGTGTTGCTGTCTCCATGCTGACGCAGCTCCCGGCACCGGCATCGGCCTGCCTTTGAACCGTTAAAGATATTTCATTCCCAATAATACAAAGAGTATTACAAAAAAAATAGGCCTTGTTTTTAATAAGCTGAAATGGACAAAATGGGCAGTCATAAAGCAAAAATGATGATGAGGGAGGGAAATGGAGACAAAACAAATGCCTCTCCCTCCCCTGCCCCTCAGGACTGTAGGCAATGTTCTGTACCTCTGGGTGATGCTCTGAAAAGATATGCATAAATAGGTGTGAGAAATTGGTGCTAGAAAAAAATAGATAAGACTGAAAGGATGTGACATTTTCTGCATATACAATGTGCCATGCTGGGAAGAGCTTGTGTAGTGAGGACAAAGGTTTACATCCCAGCTCTGTCCCTTACCAGGGTTTTGTTTTTTATTTTCTAAGTTGCTTAATCTTTCCAAGTTCAGGCTCCTATGAATGGAGCCTCTATTAATGACTTCATCAGGTTGCCATGAAGATATTAAAAGTGTTTCTAAACCTTTTTTGGTTTATTTAAAAAAAAAAAAAGTTGGTGTCTTTCCTTTCAGCCTCCCTTTCTTTCCCTTCCCCATGTACACGAGGGAAACCTCTCTATAAAGGACTTCTCACACTTCATATTACTGCAATGTGGGCTGCATTATCTTCCACTGCAAAGATGGTACTAATCACCCACCATCTGTAGTGATTGTGCATGTACTTATCCTTCCCTAATGCAGATGCATTTGTGTGCTGGGATGGGCAGTTGTACTTTTCCCTCTGTTCTCCCATGACCTTCATTTCTCATTTGGCTCCTTGGGTATAATCCGTAGACATGACACACCATTTGGCAATAATCAAGTCAGTGTTTTAATACAATGCATTCCTTTTCCAAGAATTTGACAGGGTTAGAAACACCAAATTTTATTGCTGGAGAAGGCTCTGGAAAAGATCTCATCCAAAGTCCTCATATAGAGGAGGAAACAGAGGCCTAAGAACGAGAAGACTTGCCCAAGTACGTCATAAGGGAAGTTGATAGCTAGGTTTAGATTAGAGTCACAGTTTCTGCTACTCTGCCCAGAGAACTTTCCAATCATTCCTGTACCTTTCAGAAAGAGGCATCTTCCCAGCTTTGTCAGAAGAATATACAGCCACAGTATATCCATACGTCACATGCAAGGCCAGCCACATAATCTATTAAGGGATTCATCATTAGTTGGTTCTAATTGTAAATATCTTTTAGAAAATACTAGAGAGCCACTTGGAAAATTTTTTCCCTTCTTTCATTGGCTACAATTCTGAGTGTCCCCTTGTTTAAACTGTTCTCTCTCTCTTTTTCTTTCTCTCTTTCTCTTTCTGTTCTCCCATGGGTTTAGTTACTTGCCCAGGTGGTCTCATTTAATGACTGCACTATCTCTGGGATGAAACACCATGACTTTTTGCTGTTGGGACTGCAGTATGTAAATTGACTGGAGTCAATTGTACCTGATTTTCTAAATTGCCTCTGCTATAACAATTCTCCCACCCATAATAGCCCATTGAAATCAAACAATGGGATTGATTACACATTTCTCACTCTGGGGGAAACTCCATTAGTTTTACCTGAATAAAAACTGCAGAACAGGGCCCAATTTGGGGTAACTAGCATACAGAATTCTCCAGGAAGCACAGTAGAAATAAGCTTGAAAAAGCTTAAACACTACTCTTTTAGCCATAGGGAATATCAAGGAAATAGAAGTTTATTTACTAGTCACATGAAGGAAAACAAAGGCACACTTAAGTGAGTACTACGTGTTGTGCCAGAATTGGCAGAACTCACACTTATTCTAGTGTGGTTCTTGGGATAGAATAGTAGAATCCAGGTGAATCCTGGAAACCTAAGAGCCCTGTTAGAAATCCATTTATAGGATAAATCTCTAGATTGGGATTTTCCAATTTCAAGCTGCAGGTAACTAGTCGTTTGGAGCTCTGGAATGGTCCCAGACCTCCCATTCACTAGCTATTTGATGCTGGGGAAGTTATTTAACCTTTGTGCATCTGAGGTTTTTTAAATGTCTAATTTGGGTTTAAAATACCTGCCCTACCTGTTTCCCAAGGTAGTTGTGAGGATCAAATAAAACTAGG
Source organism: Indri indri (assembly GCA_004363605.1). NCBI lineage: Eukaryota > Metazoa > Chordata > Mammalia > Primates > Indriidae > Indri > Indri indri. Next base: position 1,258 of record RJWJ010009727.1, on the reverse strand, counting down.
CACAAAAGTGACTTGAAAACTGTAAGTGCATTGCAAAAATGGGGAATTATTCTTATCTGAGGCAGTCTTTTTTACTGAGCTTGTGCACAATTCTATCCTGATCTAAACTCATACACAGTGGCTACAGTGTAGTCAGATTGTGGAGTCAGATAAACCTGTGTTCACAACACCCCCATTTACTGGCTCTGTCTAGGGGCAAGTTATCCACCTGCCAAGACTCAACTGTAGAACAGGGATAGAAATAATACCTACCTCAAAGGGCTGTTGTGAGGATCAACAATGCAGTACATGGGACAGGAACACCACACAATTAATGCTATTAATACTTATTACTAGCAGAAGATAACTCTGGTGCCTTTTCCTGAACCAACCAAGAACTTTCAGTGTCTGGTGCAGTCTGAAATCTTGGCCAGAGTTATTCAGATTTCTCACCTCTTTGCAGGCGGGACTTGTGAGGACCTGTATGAGGACTGAGATGAGACTGCAGCCCACGGAGTCTAGATTCCTAGATAACGAACTTCTGCAGTTTGGGATTAGATTTTTTGCATCTCACCAAATATTTGTACTCATAGTGCCTACCATAGAGGCTGGCACATGGTCAGCTGCTCAGTGAACACTTTTACATGGATGAGAAAAGAAAATTTTGGCTTGAGTAAGAATGTAAAGGAATGAAAAACCAGAGGCTTAATTCCTCCTGCTTAAAATGCGGGAGGAGATTTCTCTCTCCTTCCTTTCTGTTAGAACACTACCTTATAAAACTTGTAAATGTAAATACTGTCTCTGTCTTTTTGAAATGTATCTTTTTAGAAACTAAATAAGCCTTTTGCCAGCTTTATTATGTAGTAATGTCTTTCTCAAAGACCTGAGAGCCATCTCTTTGAAATGTAAATTCCAGGGGAGCAATCACCCCTCTCCCAGTTTCTACTGCAAAGTAGGAGCCTAACTTCAGTGAGGTCCCTGGCTCTAAGCTGTAAAACTCCCTCCTTTTTGATAAAGGCCAGTCTCACTGGAGAGAAGTGATATCTCATTGTGGTTTTGATTTGCATTTCCCTGATGATCAGAGATGTTGAGCATTTTTTCATATGTTTTTTGGCCATTATTCTGTCTTCTTTTGAAAAGTTTCTGTTCATGTCCTTTGCCCACTTTTTGATAGGGTTGTTTGATTTTTTCTTGTTGGTTTTCCTGAGTTCTAAGTAGATTCTAGTTATCAGCCCTTTATCAGATTTGTAGCATGCAAAAATTTTCTCCCATTCTGTAG
>RJWJ010009726.1:19309-49180 GCA_004363605.1 Indri indri | reverse complement strand
GAGAAGACAGTATTCTCGACAATAAAAGAATGGTCCAAATGAACAAATGTAGAAATTTTTATACGTTTGTATATACATGTATATGTATAAATTCACTTTTGAAGTTCTATGATTGTATAGTATTTGGCACATATTTTGTAAATCAAAACGTGAAGTGTATATTTGACCAACTGTGATTTATTTTCTTCCAAGTGTAAACAGATCTGATTTTAGAATGGTTTAATTTTGGAACATTCAAAATTGAAATATGACCTTGTTGCATAAGATAAAGAATATTTAGTATCCATAGCCAAATACTCAGAACTACATTAGATAGTTTTTAAACAATAATAGAAAAAAATAGATATATTTCTGACCTCATGCAGAAGACTTCCTGCTTATGGAGCCTATAATTGTGTGTGTGTGTGTGTGTGTGTGTGTGTGTGTGTGTGTGTGTGTGTAATAAGTAATAAGACTAAGAAAAATTTTCCAAGATTGAAGAAAGAAGGCTAATTTAAAATCTAACTGGCAAAGCTGACATAGTACAAAAAAGATGTTTATTGAATTAAATAAATTGCACACACCAGTTTAGATATGTTATTTTTCCTTTTTGAAAGATAAATGGCTGGAAATTATGGTGCGATATGAAATGGAATGATAGGCTATAAAAAATAGTCTATAAACTTATGCTGCCAAAGGTTAAGAAAACTTAAATGTTCATATAGACAACCCATCAACTCCACAACTAAAAAAATAAAATAACAAGTAGAGGTTGTACAGATTTTAGCGATTTCAACTTCTCATAGAGTTACTACATTCTCCTCCTTTTTCCTAAGGGAGTTTCAGTTTCTTTGACCACATCTCATCAAATAATGATGCCAGGGTTTTTGTGCTTCTCAGAATTCATGCCCATATGAACTTGAATAAAAGAATAACTCTGAATTAAGTACTACAGAAACATTTTATTACGGAGGGTCAATATTGATAGTCTTCTATTGTCATTCATCGGAGAATAATTCCATACGTCTAAAAAACACTCTACCTTCTTGGTGAAAAGCCATCCATGCCTTGACTTTTATTGGCATCATAAAGGGCTCTTCTTTTACCCCAACCAAACATATTATAAATTGTGTTAATTCTATTACAGCATTCACTGCATTGTATCAAAACAGAAACCTGCATCTGTCATCCCAATATATCTTCAGAAAAGCAAGGATTATCTATTATTCTTTTACTTCTGTATTCTCAGTGTTATAACAGTTTTGGGCAAATAAATAAGTTAATTATTTGGTTCAACACATTTTGAGTGATCGAATAAATGGAAAGCTTAATAAAGTACTTGAATGTGCTAGTTCTCGAGTATCCAAAGAGATATGGTCCTTGCTTAAGGAAACTAAAATTTTGAAGAAACAAAGAAGAAAGAGAGCTAGTGTTCTTAATCTCAAACAAGCTCTTGCATATCCATAAAAATACAAATAACTGAATAGAAAAAAATAGGCCAGGAACATAATTACATAGTTCCTTTACAAAAATTTTTTAAATGGTTAATAAAAGTGTTAAAAATGGTAAAAAAAAAAATTTAATAAAATAATTTAATAATGATAAATATTTATAATGTCTTAGGAATTCAAATGATTTAGATATATTAACCCATTTAATATTCACAACAGCAAGATGTAGGTAATACCACTATCATCCCATTTTACACAGGAGAACGGCAAGGCAAAGAGAAGTTACCTGGATGTGGTCACGTTGCTATTAAATGCTGGAGTTGTGATTCAGTCTAACTCCAAAGCCTGCACATATTACCACTATTTTACATTGCCCTAAAAGCAATAAATGCAAGAAGAAGTGGTCCACCTTACTAAAAAATGCAAATTAAACAAGAATGGCTATCATATTCAACTCAAGTTGTAAAGATTGATAAGGAAGTGGACACATCCTGTGACTAGGAGTGTAAATTGGAGGGCAATTTGGCAACATCTATCAGAGGTACTCTGGTATATCTGCAAAGAGACATACACAAGGAAGCTCAGGACAGAACGGTAAAAGTAAAAAATTCTAAATTACCTAAATCCAAAAGGAAATTATTCTGGTTGCACACATGCTACTCTATCCATACAATGAAATAATGTGCAGCTGTTAAGAAATACCAAAGCAGGTGTATATATACTGACATGGAAAATTGTCCTTAACATGATTTCACCTTAAAAAATCCCCAGCAAATTGCTGAAAAAATATATTTTAAAGTTTATGTTAATGATATATAGTAATATATTAAATATGCCTTAAAAATCTCTGGAAGGATGTGCTTTAAAATACAGTGGTTATGTCTACAGAATTGGACTGGGGTGCTGAAAGAAGATAGAATTGGAGAATTTTCACTTTTTAAAATGCACCTTTCTACCCTAATTTATTTTAATGAGTGTACATCCTCACTTTAGTATTAAAAATAACAAGATAATGATATATAAATCTCTTACCTCTTTTTGTAAACATTTAGTAATATATATAACGGCCTGCACACACTCCCCAAAATAAACACAATAGCATCCCTGGGTGCAAACGAGACCTAGATCCAAGCTACCCATCCCCAGCAGACGCCTTACATTCAGAAAGTGGATTCTAATATCTGGTGTCTATTTTGGTCCCACTTAGATTTGTGACAAAAATCCTCCTGGCAAACACACTCTGATAGTGTCAGTCTTATAAAGAGGTCCTCTGGGCTTTTCTTCGTGTTACTTGGTATGGCAATTCCACAAAACCGCAGCATAGTATAAGTTTCTGAAATTGCTGTTAGCTTCCAGAGAGTGGGAGCTCAGATGGCATTTTCCTCTCTTGTGTCCTGGTTAATGTAGTATTCTGTTTCCCTGGAGGACTGTTATGGACCTACCATCTCTTTCTTGGGAACTTAGATTGATTGACCACATGTCATCAGACTCTCAATCCATACCATGTTTTGCCATTATTATCAATAGAATTCCGTGCCCACAAGGAGGACACAAACAAAGTATTTACTATCTCTGCAAAAAAGTTTCTTTCTTCCCTACCTTTTTACTGAGACAAACCTCACAATTTCTATCCCATAAGAAGGAGTTTGTTTCAACAAAAGAAAGTTGGAAGGCTAAAACATGGGCCACATAAAAAGAAAGGTTTTCACATGTGAAGTAAGCAAAAGAAAGTTGTGTTTTTCTTTGTCTGTATTTTCTGAAGATACACATTCATAAGAAGTTTTGGTAGAAATCATATACAGCAAATACTAAAAAGACAGGAATGAAACATAATTTGTCAACACAGCATGAGATAAAGAGCAGGCACCAGAAGTATAGAATCTATGAGCATGGGTAAAATTAGTTTAAGGATGATGGAAGATGATAGGGAAATAATTCACTATCTTGAAAACTGGTAAATAAAAGGAAAGAATCAAATCCTTATCTTGCCTTTCCTATGTTAATTTTACTACTGGGTAAGAAAATAATAGATAACGAAAAATGATTGAATTAGTATATCTCCATTTTTTCAATCTCCAGTAGCTCAGGTTCTTCAATAGATAAATCATAAAAAGAAGAAAAAAAGAAAGAATGGAGAAATGAATGAAATGACAATGCTTTTTAAATGTGCAAGACTAAATTATAGTGTCCTGGATGTACTCTTGGGTGATAAAACTGTAAGAAATGCAAAGAAGTGATTAGTATGCAAGTCAAATGGTGATTATTTTGGGGGATAAAAAGCCTCGTGATTGGAAGGGGGCATATGAACAAGTTTCCAGGATGAGCCTGACTATGTTCTATTTCTTGGCCTGTGTGGTGGTTACAAGGGTATAATCTCTAACTTATACATTTATGGTGATATTTTTCAGTATCCATGTTTTATCTTGTAATAAAAAGGAAGAAAATACCTTAGTTCCACTCCCAGAGATTTTGATTTTATTGATGGGACAGAGATTGAGCATTGGAAGTGTTGTTAAATCTTCATAGGTGACTTGAATGTGTAAATACATTTTTGCCTCTGCTGCTACAATATCTTGAAAGAAGTGATGTGATCTTTGAGTTCACGAAGCTTACGGTCTACGCCAGAGTCTTTTGTGCCACATTAAGGCATGCAGATATATGTCAGAGGTATCTTAGGGAGGAGACGTACATGATTATATTTGCTTTAAAGAATAACCATTCTTATGTCACTGATTTGTTCTGCACGAACAATTTAATACCTAACATTTTCCCAAAGTCATCTCCAGTATTTGCAGTTTCATGAAGCTAAAACAAAGACCATATTTTTTTATATTTTCAATGCTTATACTTAAAATACATAAAAATATTTCTATAATATATTATATAAGTCATATTATTTTACCATATGTACTATAATGTAAGATATAAATTTTCATCTATAATTTTATATTCTCTACTATACACTCTTCTTAAATAAACTTCCTCCCACAATAACCAAGTTCTCGTATTTCTTCAAAGGTTTCTAGACTCCCTTTCTTGTAAATATTTGTTGTAAACTAAAAAGCTTTTTTTTTTCCTTTTCCCTGCTTAAAACATAAAATCTTCAGTATTCTATTACCAAGGGTCTACCAGGTTGTATATTTTGTAAATGATCTAGGCCCCTTAATTGTCTTTTTGTTGCTGTTCTTGTTCTTATTTATTGGCCTTTGCATTGTTTATTTAGAACTTCCTCCAGAGGGTCATTTAGGAGAGGAAAATTATTTGCCATCCAAGCCAACTCTTCCATGCTTATTACAATTTCTAATAAAAAGTCAGGGAGAACACAGAGTAGATAAAAATTTCTGCATTTCTGGCCATAAATAACCAGGCCCCTTCTATTTAAACTAATAATAATATTTCATCTTTGCAGAAGCCTTGATTTTTTAGTTATCTTAACGCATGTAACAGTTTTGCACTATTATAACTCTATTTTCAAAGAAGTGGGAGCTGGCAAAGATGCTATAACACTCACGCAATGCATTTGGTACCCTGGTCTAAACCAATCTATTACCTGCCATTGTACATAATTGAGAGTTAATTCAGCTGTCAACACTAATAAAACAACAATTTTGCAGCATAGGAGTAAATGTTCCTAATAATACATTTATTTTCCTTTTATTTCAATTACGGGAATTAAAGACGAGGATCCAAAAGTCTACTCTAACACTGAATGACTCGTTTCACTTTGCCGTTTTTCTAAAATCATCATCAACAGTAACAAATCAAGAACTCCACCAGATGCAATTTACTTTAGGAGGTCACAGTCCAAAGCAAAAACTAACCCACATGTGTCCTAACCCAGAGGCTAACCACACACCTGCTGATACAGAAGGAGATTCAAAGCATAGAAGCGAAAGATTATTTTAACTCTTTGTCAATTGTAAATTACATTGTATTGCTGATTCCAGAACAGAAGTGAAAACAGAAGACAAAGAAATGTTGTGTATTCTTTGATATTTAACTATATGTCTCAAAAAAGCTTTAGACCTGAATCTTATTTTCTTTCTCTAAAATCTGATATTTATGGCTAAAATAGTTTTACCAAGGACATATTTTCGAAACAAACTACAAAACATGTTAGGTGAAATGCATTTTATGTTTTTTAGTATCATGGCTAACGTCAACAGCCAGGAAGTACTAAAAAGACCATTATATTTCAATCAACGGCATCTATTATTTCACGTAGGCTGAAAATCCTTATAAATGATATGGTTTGTATTGCATGAGCTCTGTAGCTCATATCAGAATGAACAGAAGAATCTGATCAAAGCATTTACTTTGTCCAGCATAAAATCCTTTGTTTTGGATGAGGTGATTTTCCAGCTGCTGAAGGTAATCTTTTCCAAATATACTTTTTAAGATTATCTGATAAAAATCTTAGATGTAGAACATTTTTTCTTATTAATTAGAATATATAGAGTATAATTTAACTGTCACTGATGATTCATAATGAGTTTAAATAGCAACTCTGCTCTAGATTGTCATTACTTCAAAGATACAGAAGGTATATAAATCTGTTTGCTATTAAAAATTGTCATCTGTCTTTAGTACATTTGCCCCTGTAGTTTTTAATTTACTCTTTGGGTGTTTCTCTGTACTCAAATTAACTGGGATATTTATTAAAAATATAGATCCCTGTGTCCTATCTTTGACCTTTTAAATCAGAACCTTTCTACAAAAATGACAATATATTTTAATTATTTCTCAAATATATTTCATGGCAATTTTAGTTTTATTCAACCAAAGCCAACTCATAATAAAACATTCGCAAATGGAAATTTTCTCAATACCGTTATGAATTCCTACCTTTGAGAATGAAGTGAAAACTATATGAATACTGTATAGTGTAAGGTGGATTGTGGGCAAGCAATGACCTCTAAGACTGGGTAAGAAAAGGCCTTCCTTGTGGCCCTCAGGAGTGGCCAAGAGAATCCTAACTGGAGAAAAGAGAGAAGAGAAGTTCCAAGCATAGTAGATGTGGGACCAAAAATTTTGATAGTTCTTTGAGAGGGAAAATGGAAGGTCCCAGTAAGAAAGGATCACCTCCATAGAAGCAAGTGTTTTGTTTTTGTTTTTTTGTCTTTTGAGACAGGGTCTCACTTTGCCACCCAGGCTAGAGGGCACCGGCTTCATCATAGCTCACTGGAACTTCAAACTCCTGGGCTCAAGAGATCCCCCTGCTTTAGCCTTCTAAATAGCTGGGACTACAGGCATGCACCACCACACCCAGCCCCAGAAGCATGTTTTTAATAGAGGAAAAAACACAAATATTTTAAGTGTTTCATAAAATTTGATTGCTAAAATTTTACAGTTTTGTTTAAATAATAATTTGAAATGTTTTTCTATCCCCCACATATACAGTCATAATTTTTGTTTAATGAGGGTAAATTCAAAATGAAATTTTAATGCTATTTAACATGCCATATTTAGTGGTTACAATATTTCAATTACATTATAATAGTGATATTTATTAATAGTATCAAATACACTATCACTGAAATTGCATTCCCTAAACATAACTGCATATGTTAAAAGTCTGATTTCACATAACTCATTAGTTGACTTATTACTGCACATCATGTGAAACTTGGATCACTGTTACCAGTTTTAATCACATGTCCAGTAATACATCTTTTTTATTTCCATCTTGTACCCATTTGATCTCTCCCAGAGTGTGGGTAGGGAAATAAGACAAAATCAAAAATTATAACTGGCCAATTTAGTTAATAAATAACTTTGCTAGGAGTCAAAAGTTGAAATTTCTGGATAAAATTAGATTTGTGTTTTATTTGTTCAAATAAATGTAATTGCCAGGAGAAATATGCTTATTCATTGGAAACTTTCCAAAATGTAAACAAGAATTCCTTTATCTTTTATTAATTGAAATTAAACAGTCATCCAGCAAAAAGACTGTTGATAATTACTGATCTAGAGGAAAGCTATGCTGTATCTAACCCTTACACAAAGAATTCGATTGTAATGAAAGACATATGCACTAAGCAATGAACTTTATTTATTCATTCCCTTGCTTTGCAAAAACACATTTCTTATCTCCTTTCACCCCACATTCATCCATCATTATTAAAATTATTTCCTAAACATCTAGATGAAAATTATCTAAGTCCCCATATTTCTATAGAATCTTTTAAAAGAAAAAGAAATTATTTAATTTTACATAGATAAATTTGTTTAAAATTTATGTGCCTGAAGTCATTGCAACCTATCAAAATATCTATTTATTAATACTGTCTTTACAAACTCTACTAATATGCTTATATTATAGGATTTACTATAGCAGGGCTGTTTGTAGTTAAAATGTATAAAAATCAAAATTAATACAGTTACTTTAAAACATTTCCAAAAATTCAAAGATTCTCAAAAGGATAATTAGAAGTCTTAAAAGAAAAAAAATCCAATATCTGACGAAAACTCCATCTTCATTCAAGTATATTAATTTTAAAAATCCAACTTTAAAGACATTCTATAATCATAAGGGTCCCATTAAATATACAGCAGGTGTTCAGAGATTTGGCTATTTCCGATTTAAAGTGCAATAAGTACCTGAGCCAAATAAGCCACGGGACCTGACTTAGTCCCTGACCATATGAGAGTTTCCCCCATGGCCGAATTTGCCTTCTGGAGTAAAATTCACCCTCAGCTGAACCTTTTCAACTATGCAAGCTTTGAATGAAACCCTTCTTCCTAAGTTTAATGTCCTAAACAGATTGAGCTGCAGTTCTTAAAGTACTCTTGAAACCTAAGAGAAGCCATGCCTAACTTCTGACAATTAAGGCAGTTAATTGGCTACTGCTTGCTGTAAGATGGTCAGCTAATTCCTTTCTGTTTATGTTTATTAAAGCTACGTCCCTAACAATCCCATGCCGAGATTAAAATGAATCCGGCCCACCCATACACAGTGCAGCACTTGCCACACAAAAAGCCTCCATGCTCCTTCCTTAGGTTCCATCTTCCTTACCTCCTACTATTCTTTGATCATATTCTTCAGGAATCAAACAATTACTTCTCGATATGGCCACTTTGGGCACAGTTCTTGCCCTCAGTGGCTTTGGCATGCTATCTCACTAATTACTATGTGTATCCCTTTAGTTCATCCAAATACACCTTCAGATAGACAATTCTTTTTCTGTCCGACCCAACTCCACCTGTTTGCAATCCATGGGGGGTGGTTTGATAATTATATCTCCATTGTTAGAAGGAATCTAAATTAAATCTGGTATGAAATCTATGATGAAAACATTTATGCTATCAAAAAACAACACAGTAATTAAAAATTACAGTTTCCTTTAAAGTATGTTAAATAAAGAAAATGAAGAGTTTAAAATATCATATAAATAGATGTTGAAATCTGTCTTTCCCAAGTTTTGCAAATATTCCATGAATTCTAAAAAGTTCACCTTTTTAACCAAATAGATGCAAAAATTAATATTTTCTTTGCAAGGTAATATACAGCACCATATTTATAAATTTAATTTTAATTTTGAACTACATGAAAACATTTTATAAAAATTATTTTCATATTCTGTGAATTTTAAAACAAATTAATATTTTTTAAAAGATTTAAAATATTAAAAATATGGAAAAATAAAACCATGAAACCTTTGTTTACGGCAGTGAACAATTTTTTGACTTATCATTGTATCTTACAACCTCTCAGCTCTGTTATTTTTATATCCATTTGAATATTACACCTCCAATAATGCAATATTGTTTTGGAAAGAGAAGACCAATTGGTGACGCAATTCTTCCTGGAATTTATATTTGATTAATATATTTCTAAAACTCAGTGAAAATTCAGACATATCACTCAGGCATGATTGTGAGTGGTATAGATTTTAAGTGCCAAAGAACTGCTGACTATATTTAATTTTGTCGTACTCAGAAAGTCTAAAAGCCACGGAAGGAAAATATTTCATTTTAATCTACACATGGTAAATAATTGAAAAACATTAGAAGTATGGTAAGGTCTGGGAGGCCGAGGCAGGCGGATTGTTTGAGCTCAGGAGTTCGAGACCAGCCTGAGCAAGAGCGAGACCTCATCTCTACTAAAAAAAATAAATAGAAAGAAATTATCTGGACAACTAAAAATATATAGAAAAAATTAGTCGGACATGGTGGTGCATGCCTATTGTCCCAGCTACTCGGGAGGCTGAGGCAGTAGGATCGCTTGAGCCCAGGAGTTTGAGGTTGCTGTGAGCTAGGCTGACGCCACGGCACTCTAGCCAGGGCAACAGAGTGAGACTCTGTCTCAAAAAAAAAAAAAAAAAGAAGTATGGTAAGGTATTGTCTTCGAAATTTTGATCTGAACAAATGAGTTTGCATTATTCATATGGACAGTTAGGGGTGGCAAAAGTATTTTAGATGTTGTGCTCAAGTATACATTTACTATGTGTAGCTAATATTCCCAGAATATATTACTAGGAAAAAGGTAACAATAATCTGCAAAAATAATCTGAAACACAAGGGAAAAAAAACATTATTCTGAAAACTCAGAGAGATAAAGGAATACCCAAACTGTTTATAGCAGGAAACAAAAGAACGTTTTAAAAATCATAAATTTGGGTCAAAAGGAATAAAATAATAAACAGAATTCAGCAGATAGTTTCAATAAGATGGGATAAAATAGAACGAGTTAAAAACAGGCTAAAATCAAGACACAGAGAAAACATTTTTGCATAAAATAAGAAAAATATGCAAAAATATTATGAAATGAATGAAGATAATTATTAAAATATGTGTTGGTGTGAGTAAAGAGAAGAAATGATGCTGCAGAATATTAAGACATAGATGTTCAAAATAAATGAAAAAGTCAGAATGCATAAAGAGAAGAAAAAAAGGAAAAGATGATTGACATAAAGCATAAAAAGAAAAAACCAATCTATAAATTTTAGTTGTACCTAGAGTTGCCAGAAAAATATACATGGTGCGAGCCCTCTTTTTTCTATTTCTTTCTTTCCTTTTTTCTTTCTTCCTTCTTTCTTCCTTCCTTCCTTTTTCTTTCTTTCTTCCTTCCTTCTTTCCTTCTTTCTTTCTTTTCTTTTTCTTTCTTTTTTTCTGTTTCTTTGTTTTTCTTTCATTCTTTCTTTCATTATTGATTGTGAATCAACCTAGTTGTACTAAAAAAATCAAACTAAAATGGAAGAAATAAAAATTAATATATAATAGAAAATAAATTTCTAATATTCTAAACATTAATGATATAGAATAGAAAGGGTTGTAATATTCCAAGAAAAAAATAGGAAAAAACATAAGTTTTAGAAATGTAAAAATCAGAAAGAATAAGGAGGAGGGAAAGAAGGGGAAGAGGGAAGAGAAAAAATATAGAAAGTCAGAAGAGTGATTTTACTTAGGTAAGTTGGCATAGTTAAGGGCATGAATAAGATAGTATTTTTAAAATAGAACTAAGTATAACTCTGCCTTTTGATGATAAAATCCTCAACATCGTATACTATTTATACTATATGAATACAGTGAACCAATGTTATCCATTTATGGCAGGAGATGGGAGCATGGCTTTTGGGGAAAAACTGAAAAGATGTGCACACACTGATATTTTTGAGATCTGTAATAAAGGACAACCCTCTGGCTTAAATAGTTAGAGTTAATATCTAATCTTCAGTGAGAAGTTGGGGGGGGCTACTGATAGAGAAAACTTTATTTGCAAAATAAAAAAGGGATAATATTTAGCCTAACAAGATATATGAGAAGCCTATGTGAAGAAAATGTTATAACATTCATGAAAGACATGAAAGTAAACCTAAAAAATGGAAAGACGTCCCATGTTCTTGGATAGAACAACCAAACATTATAAATATGCCAGCTCTCACTAAGTTAGTTTGTAGCCTTTTAGTTGGGATTGCATCATTTGGGAGGTGGGACCTTCATGGACCATTTGGGCCATGGAGGCTCCCTCACGGGTGGGGTTTATGCCATTATAAAAGCACAAGTTCAGATGCCTTTTGTTTCTTGGCCCTTCTGCCTTCTGCCATGTGAGGATTCCGATTCAGGCTTCCTCACCTCCAGAGGACACAGCATACGAGGCACTATCTTGGAAGAAGAGAATGGCTTCCCTCACCAGACACTGAACCTGCTGGTATCTTGACCTTATACTTCTCAGCCTTCAAAAATAAATTACCCAGGCTCAGAAATTCCATGACAGCATTACAAAATGGACTGAAGATAGTGACAATTTCTAAACATTTATTTTAGATGCCTCAAAAACACTTTAAAATCAATAGGACTGAAACCCAACTCATAAACTTCTCCAAATCAGGTCCTTTCCAATGAAATCGCTAAAATACTGTTAATAGTATTTTCTGACTAAGAGTCATTTTTGTTCAACTTGCCTCACATCCAGTTGATCAAGTCCTGTCAATTTTGCTTTCCATATGTCTCAAGAATCCATGTATTTCCGTCCACACAGCTGCCAACTCAATAATTCAAATATTCCTTATGCTTTACGCTGCCTCAATTGCCTCTTTGACTCATATTCTATTCCACCTTGACTCCCTCAAGCTAGTTATTTCCCTGAATCTAGATTACTTTTTCAATAGGTAAATCAAATCACATCAGTTTCTCCCCATTACTAATTAAAACATGTCATTGATGTTTTATTGCTCTTAATATAAACATGCAAATTTATAGTATGTTCTTCATGTTATAACCAGGGTTTACCTCTCATTTTTCATAGTATTCCACAATACCCTTCCTATTCTATAAGTTGTAGTTAACAACTTACTCTTTGTATATGTTGTTCTCTCTGCTTACAACGTTCATAGGCACTTCTTTCCACTTTGTAAAATTAATTCAACTATTAATATAAAAGCACTTCTTTATGGAAGCCTTTACTCACATACCCTTCCTCACAGACTAGGTCAAATCCATCTGATTTATGTCTCAGAACTCCATATGCCTTTGCTTTATGGAGTTATCCAAGCTAGAGTTTTATATGTCGATTTTGTTAATCAATCATTGTATCTTTAACATTAAGCTTAGTGCCAGGAAAATTAGCTATTATTCAATAAAAACTTGCTTAATAAAAAAATAAACATATTGAATCTTTACAGTCTGTCAGCCATTCTATTAGTTCTATGAAGGATACAAAGAAAATAATGTGATCCTTACCTGTAAGCTTTTAATTTTAACTCTACAGATTTATAATCCAATTGTTTCCATATTTAAAACTACAAACTCTCCCCTCTGTCAATTCAACACCCTAATTCTCCTTACTCTATTTTTTCTTAGTACCTCTCATTTTCTAATATACTATAAGATTTATTTAATCATCATGTATATTGTTTATTGCTTGCCTTTCCACGCTAGACATCAAGTACAATGAGAGGAGAAATTGTGGTCCATTTTGTTGACTGATGATTCCTAATCACCTGGAACAGTTCCTAGCACATAAAGCCACTCAACAAATATTTGTTGGATGAAGGAATAAATTAATATGTCCATAAATATTTAATCATGAAGTGAATTATTCAAAAGTTGTATCTCCACAACATCGACTTCTACCAAAGTTTATTACATTATACAACCCTAACGGTGGTTCTCGATCATCGTGATTTTGTCCCCCAAGGAACAATTGGCAATGTCTGGAGATATAGTTTCCACAACTTGGGGTAGTGGATGCTATTGGTGTCTGGTGGGTAGAGAGGGTAAAGCATCCTCAATGCATGAGACAGCCCCCCTACAACCCAAAATGTCAACAGTGCTTAGGATGAGAAATCCTAATGTATAGTCTCCATGCCTGTGTCCGTGCTCTTCCCATCAGTTGCATCAGTTTTCCTCTGTTCCATGCCAAAGGCTTTCCTTCAGCTCTGCCCCTCAATTTTGCTCTTGTTTGTACCTCAAGTTTGCCACATGAGCTTTGATTATGCTACTGAGGAGATCGAAGTTTTTTAGAAGCTACTGAATTTCAATTTGCCAAATGAGACAACTTGTTTAATTTTCTTTCTTGTATAGCTCTCAGAACACAGTAATATGCTAGCTCTATGTCTGGCATGGGTGTTTCAAATAAGAATGGTTACCCTATCTCTTGTCAATCCAGATTCTCAATTCAAAAATTTAATGTTACTTAATATTTCAATAGCTTCCATTTATTCAAGGTGCAAGAGAACAGAGACTTACCTTATAGATATATCCCATCATAGTTTGGTGTCTGATTGAAGCTCTCAGAGCACTGAATTTAAGGTTCCATCTGATTTCAAACAGCCTGTTTCCTTCAAATATCATTTTTTTCCCAGGATAACGCATAGTCATTCTGTGTAACTTGGGCGTCTGGATCATGAAGGAAAATGCCAACTGGATCTGCCCAATATATTTTTTCTATAAATCCTGAAGGATTCTGTTAATTCATATTGTATGAAAAAAACAAGTTGGGAACCATAATCTGTGAGGTAAAATATAGTTTAAGTATTAAATAATTCATATATGTACCAAATGAAATAAATGCATCCCTCAGGATATAATTATTCAGGACTTTCTTATTCACCATGGTATCCTCAGGGCCTAGTATGTATGTCATTATCACATAAGAGGTGTTCAATTAATATTTTGGAGGTAAACACATTTCTTACTAGTGTTTAGATGAAAACCTTAACTTTAATATGACTTATGAATATTTTTTTCTTACTTTTCTAGTCAATTTATAGAAAGTAATTGGACTGATCTTTTGAGAAAGATTCTGAGTTTGTATTGAGGCTTACTGAGAAAAAATGGTAGAGCAATGAAAAACAGCTGGTATGAGTATAAAAAGGGCAGGTGACAGCATGCATTTGGCACCCCTAACTTCACCCTGAATAACTATGAATCTCTGTCTCCTGATTCTACAGGGTCTTCATTCTCTTACGCCATACCATATCCAAGACAACTAATGCATTGTGTATCGATTGATCTCAGTCCACATAAGATTTTGTCACTTACTTTCGTTAGGGTGGTCTCAGTTTCTGTTTTTATATGTACAAAGGGAGCCAGGTTGAGTCCTTCTTGGGACTGCGTGTGTGTGTGAATGTGCATGGATGTGGACATGTACTTGTTAGAGTGAGGTGTAAGTGGGTCAGGGAAAATTATTGAGTCACCTTGACTCAATTGAACTTCCTGATATTAGCTGTTAAACATCAATGCTTTTAATTTGGGCTACGGAAGTGGGAAAATGATTCCGTGTAAAGGTACTTAAAAAGGAGTCTGGGGAAAGGCGGGAAAATTAAGAAGATTCAAAGAATTACAATTTTGATTGTTTTTGAGGTGTCATGAATGAAGAGTGAGTGGTACATTTGTTTTCTGTTGCTGCACAGCAAAATACCACAAACTTCGTGGCTTAAAACAACACTCATTCATTTTCTCACATTTCCTGTAGGCCAGAATCCAGGCACAGCTTGAATGAGTTCTCTTCTCAGGTTTCCCCAACAGTGAGATAATAGTGTTGGCTAGGACCAGGGTCTCATCTGAGGCTCAGCGTCCTCCTCCAAGCTCACATGATTATTGGCAGAATTTATTTCCTTGCAGCTGTGGAACTCATGGAGGCTTGTTTCTTCAAGGCCAGCAGGAGAGAGAGTGTCTGACTTCTACACTCTCATTTTAATGGCTCTTCTGATTAAGTCAGGCCCACTCAGAGTAATCACCTTTTGGTTAACTCAAAATTAACTAATGAGGGACTTTAATCAAGTCTGCAAAAATCCCTTCATGTTGCCATATAACATAAATAATCATGGGAATGACTGTCTCACCCTGTGGTCACCCACACTCATGGGGAGGAGGTTACATAGAGTGTGTACAATGGAGGACAAGAATCTTGGGGACTATTTTAGAATTCTGCCAACCACAAGTCAGTAGGAGCAGAAGATAAAGGAGCTACTTTCACACAGTATTGCCATAGAGCCCAAAAGATAAAGAGAAATACAGAGCTGGGGGAAGAACCTTTTTCTACCAAATCTAACAGACACTCTTGGGTATCTATGATGCGCAGAGTGCTTAAGGTGGCCGCAAGAGAAGAAATAGCCTGGGAGGCAGAACCACGTCACTGGCATGGCAGAGATCAGAACAGCATTGACTTTGTGGAAAACAGCCACGGTGCCACCATGAGGTTCTGCAGGGTTGGCCAAGAGTGAAGAATCTGAGTGATCCCAGTTTCCCAGACATGTGAAATACTGTGTAGGAAATCTAAGAATTTACCAGAGATATTATATTGAGGATTAAAGGAGAAGTCACCTGAGTTTTGGAAGGTAAAACACACTGTATGTAGCTTTTGACAAAGACATAATTTCCTTTTCACACGTAAGCTAATGACTCATAATGACTCAATTTTTAGGCATTAAATTATAGGCTATGTTAATATGATTTCTATTGTTTTAGTGATATCTGCTCTGATTCACCTTCAAAACAAAGACACACAGAGTAGCAAATAATCAACCAAGATTGGAAAACAATGAAATGCTAGAGGTTTGCTCTTCTCTGTGGTGGACACGCTGTGGTCAAACCTACCTATCTGGGATACTATAGTTCGTGGAATTTTGTAAGTTTCTCTTTATTTTAAGTAGAAGAAAATAACTTAAAGCCTGAAAACTATAATACAAGTGTTCCTCTCTTACCAAGAATTATTTATTAAATAACCCCTGGCAGCAACTTTGATATTTTCACTTTCAGCCTCACTAGATTTTGTGTTAAACTGTCTCATGCCCACCTGCATTTAAGATTACTTTCACTTCTGAGTTATGTAACACAATGAAGATAATCACTACTTCCAACTGGCCTGTAAGTGGCAAGAGAAAGTATAATTCTAGTCTCATAAAACAAAACCTTTTTATTCTTCCTTTAACCATATCCTCCTTTACTAAAGGGAATACTCTCCGGAAAACATACTCACTTAAAATATCTGAAATGGGAGTTATGTTATTAGCAAAATTACGACATCAGATATAAGAAACAGCACTCTTATGAACAGAATTAAATATGGACATTATTAGCAAAACACATGCATGGTTATTGTTAATAAAAAAGCTGCAAGCTATGGACATGTCTGCTGATGGTCTGCTTTCTTGTGATGGGATTCTAAACCTAAACAATTGCTTGATAATCCTTTCCCTTACAAAGACTATCAGAATCAAAAGGGATTCTAACTAGCCGAAACTGCTTTTTGAGAGAGTTTGAGGAGGTAAGTGGGTACTTTGGAATAAGAGCATGGATTGTTGGCCAGGTGCGGTGGCTCATGCCTATAATCCTAGCATGCTGGGAGGCCAAGGTAGGAGGATTGCTTGAGGTCAGAAGTTTGAGACCAGCCTGAACAAGAGCAAGACCCTGTCTCTACAAAAAATAGAAGAATTAACCAGGAGTGGTAGTATGCACCTGTAGTCCCAGCTACTTGGGAGGCTGAGTCAGGAGGATCGTTTGAGCCCAGGAGTGAGTTTGAGGATGCAGTGAGCTATGATGAGGCTACAGCACTCTAGCCAGGGTGAGAGAGCAAGACTGTCTCAAAAAAAAAAAAAAAAAAAGGGCTTGGAATGTCTAAAATATATAAGAACCTTTTCCGTAATGCAAGAATCATGTTCCCCAGTTGCCTTGCTTGGAAGAAACACTAAAGCCCTGATATTTGCAGAAATGATCAATTGCGTTTATGAACGATTTTATGTTTTTCAAAGTGTTGTAAATATATTACTTAAACCTTACTGTTACTTTGTCCAGTCTAATAATATAGTGGAATGAGAAAGAGGAAAGCAGGGCTCCATTCTACATATATGAAATAAAATCAAGAGAAGGAAAGTTACTTTCACATATACAAAGATAGTATCAAACTGACATTTAATCATATTTTCATATATGGCATAGCCTAATATTTATTCCCATTACATAAAAGAGAAAAGACAATTAATTAAAGGGGAACCAAGAGATATGTAAGACAATAGGAAGGGCATGAACATTGATGCTTGGAAAGCCTATACATCATTTTTTAATTTGTCACTTGAAAAAATTCCTTGCATTTTCTAGCACTAAAGCATATTTACTAGCCATTGGGCATCTCATAAACCCAACTGTTGTTTAGTCACAGATCTAATGTGCCTATATTCAGATGATGGGCATCTGCATTTTAATAATGTAATGATGAATTCCTACTCCCAGCCAAGAAGGTATGAGAGGGACCAGATTTAACCTCTCACCACAAATAATAAGAAAAACCATCCTCGCCCTAGAAAGTTTTAGGCTATGCTCATTTTTTCCCCAGAGATTTCAAATTTCATAGGATGTGCTTAATGATGAGTGCATTTCATTCATTTCACTGACCTCTCGAGGTGTCCATTCATTCAGATAACTGATACATTTCAACTCTGAGAAATGTTCTATTATTATTTGCTAAATACTTTCATTTATTTTCTCTGTTCTATTCTTCTAATATCAATTCTCAGAAAATATCATTTTCTTAGTTTTCTTTTTTCTCTTATATCTGTTATTTATTTCTCTTCTATCTTCTAAAAGATTTCTTTTATTTTTCACCAAATCTTCCTGTTCGATATTTTTTAAAAATTTAACCATTATATTTTTTGAATTTTCAAGAACTCTTTCTTATTATTTTAAATAAAATTGTATTATTTTCTATTTATGTAATGATTTTATATACCTGCGAGGTATATGAGAATTGGGTTTTCTTATATATTGGTGAACTAGAAAGGATAGAAGTTTTCTTTTATTTTGTAAAATGATGCTTCTAGTTTTACATTTTTCTGGTTATTTGTTATCTCCATTGCTCTTGTTCAAGTGTTTATCAAATGTCTGATAATCATTGACTTATCAATTATATTTACTAAAGAAACAGTAAAAACTGATTAGAAGTTCTGGGCAAGGAAGGAAAGATTACATCAAAGATGATTGGGAAAAGGGTTTGTTGTTTCTCTGGGGAATTCTTCATATGTCAGTTTTTTCAGAAACTCTGTGAAAAGTAAACACCACGGTGTTGGCATTTTGTTTGGGGGTTGAGGGTGTGCATCTTAAAAGTTAACTGGTATGAATATTTTTACTTGATTGCCTATTTTCACCTCTGCACCTTAAATTCTTCCTTTAGTCCCTACTTGGCATCTGTATCTGAGACCCTCCTTTATTTTTAATCAGAGCAGGGATGTAGACATTTAGGTGCTGCCATTCTGTGAGTAGAGTGAAAGGAGAGAAAACATTGATTCCCCCAAATATTGACTTCCAGTCAATCCTCATGTTAAGTTATTTAACTTGTCCCTGCTCTCTGTTTTAAGCAGCACCTTTGTGATGGGATCATCTCTGGGATTCAGTGACTAATCAACTTTCTTCTTATTCACATCACTGTTAGTGTACTTTATTCTATACCTTCCTCCTCCCTATATCTGTATTTATTGTGCAAAAGTTTATAAAGCCTCCTTTCTACAGGTATTTCCTTTACTCTTTGCCGTAGTGGGTTTTCATTTTTTAAAATGTTGTATTTTAGTGAGCATTGGGAAACCTAAAAGAGAAACAATTGTGGTCAATTCACATAACTAGCGATCAATATATTTTAGATGAGACATGGTATATGTCTATAGTATCAAAAAATAAGATTAGCTGAAGGCATACCAAAAATAGCAATTAGATGGGTTCTGAAATGCTCGGAAGTCTATGAATATGGATTTGAAAGTGTTCTCTACAAGGAGCCAATCAATTAATCTAAGAAGAGCCAAATAATGAGTAAATATTTGGAAAATACTTCCAATTAGAAAAGTTTAAGATAATTGGGAGCATTTAGCCTAGAGGCAATAAGCTGGCAGTGAAGCACATTTTAGAACTCAGACATTAACAAGTTCTCCTTCTATCTTCCATCTAACAAAGCAAAATGTAAAATTCCTGCTTCAAATAAATTTTAAAGGATCTTCTCAATACCAAAATACCTCTTTAGTAAATTGTGAAATTTCTTTCACATGGACTGAGATGATTTAGACAAGTACTACAAATTCAATAGTATATGACAAAGTATATGGACATCATATAGAGGCCTAAATTAAAAGAGTGAAAGACAGCATTGTATAATAATAAATACAGTGAGTCCTAGATTTGCATGGTGCTTTATTAACTAAAATTTATTGTAGTAGTTTCCTGTGACTGTCATTACAAATTATGACAATCTGGGTGGCTTAAGCCATAGAAATTTACTCTCTCAAGATTCTGGAGGTTAGATGTCCAAAAACAGGTTGTCAACAGGGCTGCACTCTCTCTAGAGGGCCTAGGAGAGAATCTGTTCCAAGGCCTCCTCCATCTTCTGGTGGCTTCTGCATTTCTTGACCTGTTGCCACATACTCAGGGCTTTGCCTTCATGATCACATCATCCCCTCCACTTTGTGCCTTTTCTTATTCAGTTTGTCTCAAATTCTCTTCTCTCTCTCATAATGAAAACTATCATTGGATTTAGAGTCTACTTGGATTATCCAAGATGATCTTCTGATCTCAAGATGCTTAACCTGTCTGCAAAGGTCTTTTTCTTCAAAAAAGGTAACATTTACAAGTTCCATGGATTAGGACATGGACGTATCTTTTTTTGGGGGGGCACCATGCAACTCACTATACTTGTGTGTATAAGAACTATCTCCTTACATTGATCTCAGTTACCATGGAACTGTGCAAAATGAGACCTGCCTATGATGTATACCTATAATCTAGGTGTTCAAGGTGAAGAATTGAAACTTGGAAACATTTCTCAGAACATCATGCTTATCTTAGCATGACAAAAGAGAACATCACAGATGTGAAAAAACAGAATGTAGTGTTTTAAATGATAGCACTCTCTCACCAGATATGTGGGAATGAGGCTTTAAACTATCTATAGCAGGGTTCCTGTGACTATCCACCAAAGTAGAGCCAGATGCTTTGAGATGATACCCAACTCCCACAAAAAATTATTCTGATTAGTCAGTAGTCGATATCAATTGAGTCATATAAAATCTGAAATGTGCAACATTTTGGCATGGGTGCTTTTAAAGAGTTAAGTTCATGTAGTATATAGATTATTCATTTATCCTTTTATACTTAAATATATTCTCGAAGTGAAATTTATGCTGCTACTGGTTTTAAATCAATCCTAATTTTCCTATCTTATTAGTTTGCAAATGGGTCTAGGGAAAAGAATATCAAACAAATGGAGAATAGGTAATCAACAATAGAATGCACAATAAATGAGTATGTTCTCAACATAAATAGGCAAGAGTATTTAAAGCAAACAACATGTATGTTTATAAATTAATCTTTATATAAATAATCTAAAATATTAAAAGGAACAATGCACATTATAGTGAAGATACTGAATGACCAGTATCAAATCACAAAAAGTATAAGAATACTATGTTTGTTATATAATTGACACTATTAGAATATGTATTAGTTCATGTGGCATTAATTTTGTCATTTAATCAGCAAACAGGATACAATTAAGAGAAGCTATTACTCCACTGAAGTGATTGACCTAAATGCCCCTGTCAAATATTTTCAAGTATTAATCAACTTAATAGCAACATTTCTATAGAAGAAGGTAGTGTTGTAGGTAGATCTGTCTTACAAATGGAAAATGTTATTTGTTTTAGGCACGTTAATAAGGAGAGATGTCATATAGATTTAAGGTAAATGCATTAATAATAAGATGGGTTTAAATCCTGACTTTATTACTTAATTAACTCTGTGACCATGGGTGTCTCAGTCTGTTCTTGCTGCTATAACAAAATTCCACAAACTGGGAAATTTATAAATAATAGGAATTTATTTCCCACAGTTCTAGAGGCAGGCAAGTCCAAGAGGAAGGAACCAGCAGATTAGCTATCTAGTAAGGGATCACTCTGTTTTAAAGATGACACCTTATTGCCACATGCTTATATGATGGAGGGTCAAGCACTGTGTCCTTATGTGGCAGAACAGAAAAGAAGGTGAAAAAGACTCTGTCCTTCAACCCCTATTATAAGAGCATTAATCCCATCCATGAAAGCAAAGCTCTCATGGCCTACTCACCTCCCAATGACCCCACCTCTTAATATCATCACCTTGGGGGTTACTTCCAACACATGAATTTTAAAGGGACATATATATTCAAACCATAAGAACGGATAAGTTGCTAATGTTTTTGTATCTCAGGTTCCTCATATATTATGGGAATAATAATGCCTCTCTCATCAGATTATTTTTTGGATTAAATTCATTAATGTGTTTAAAGTGCTAAGAACAGTAAATGCTTTATAAACCTTAGCTATAACAATTAATACTATCATTGTAAAAGAATCTATAAGTAATCATCAAATCTTAGCAATATCTTCTTTAGGTGTATACCAGCAAAAGACATCAGTTCTAGCTCTTAGCTAATCTACTTGTAAGCATAAGAAACTAGATTTTGGTAAACTAAAATGCTGTACCCAATTCTAACTAAATAAATTCACTTTAAAAATATGTATTTAAATATCTTCTGTGTGACAGCCATTGAACTAAATAGTAATTGAAATACAAAGCTAATAAATATTAGTTTCAGTTTTCAAAACTTTATAGTTTAGTTAGGGAGATAGAAAACAGTACAGTAACTCAATATAGTATTACAAGGACTGCTACAAAGAAAGGGCCTAGAATAGTAAAGGGGAACATTATTAATTTTCACCATGCAGGTTTTGTAGTTCTGTGATAAAATGGATTTACTGACACTTCTTTAGACAGAATTTAAAGTCTAAAACTGACGAGGATGGCATGTGAAGCAGATTGTGTCCATAGACCTGGAAGTAGTGTAATTGGAAGAAAAGGGCAGGTATAATGGACATGAGGGTTAAATAAGAAAGGACCATTAGCTTGAAGCTTTATACACCAGGCTAAAAATCTGTATTTTCTTCAGTGGTAAGAAAAAAATCATTAATGAATATTCTTTTTTTTTTTTCTTTTTAAGAAGTAGAAAGGACATATTGAAGCTACATTTTAGAAAGATTTATCTGATTTGTTATCTAGGATGGATTAAAATGAAGGAGTGAAAGTAAGAGAATCAATTACTAAGCTATTTGTATACAGAGTATCCACGTACATAAGAGATGATGAAAGCCTAAATAACTTACGTGGGGATCTGGGAGCATATATAAGGAATGCTGTAGAATTACAACCACCAGGACTTACTGGTGACCTATAGGGGAGAAAGGAGAAGTTGAAGATATCCCCAAATACCCAAGCCTAATGCCCCAGAAAGCACTTAAATAAAGTACATAAATAAAATAGTTAAGAAGTGGCAGGGGCTGGAAGTATAAAATAATTAAGTTTTAGGCATAATGTGTTTGAGGTTTAAGTGACACATTCCAATAGATGTTAAAGTTAGTAAATGAAGATATTAGAGTTATGCAAAATCCTTAACACCTCTCAAAGACTGACCCAAATGTTTGAGTTAAAGATGCTAACATTAACAGAGAAAAGAAATTGAGGAAACCCTTACTTATAAAGAATACTCATTTTGAGGGGAGAGAAAAGTGAATCAGATCCAATAAAGAAGAATGAAATCTTGTGGTAACGAAGGTGTCAGGTGAGAACAAAGCCAGGAATACAAAGGACAGATATTTCATAAAAGAGATGTTGCTCATCACTATCAAATGCCACAGGGAATTTCAGAAGAGTGAAATCTTAGAAAAGGATATGGCAACTTGGAGGTTATTGGGACCTCTCAAAAGTAATTTTAGTAGAATTTGGAGGTAAAAGTCAGATGGCATAAGCTTAAGAACTCACCGGTGGTGAAATGACAACAAATATACATAAATATCTAGATAATCTTGTGCTTTGTATGGTTTTGATTTCCATTATTGTCTTAATTTAAGATGATTCCTTCATACACACACACACACACACACACACACACACACACACACACCCCTGCACCACATACTTATGGGGTACATATGATGGGACGCCATGAACAACTAAGATTCATAACAGACAAGGAAAGGGTTAGGTTCTAAATTCTAAGTAGAAAGTTATGAGTCTCGGAAAATATGAAGTCTCTTTTCTTTCAAAAATGAAAGATGAAGAGAATAGAAAATCAGAGATATTTTAAGAAAACAGGGGTAAAATTAAGACAAATTTAATCTTTTTCTCTCTTTTTGGAGGGGAGGCAGTAGAATAAGAAGTAAGCTTATTTCCTAAAATAGAAGGTTGAGGTTGGAATAAGTGTGGGCCTACGTAACATAGAATAAGCTCGGAAAAGTTGTCACAGGAAATACGAACATGAGTACTGTGAGATAAATAAGGGTGGTATTTGAATATAGTGAGGACATAATAAAATAAATGTATTTATGATGATTTTATGATTTCTAGAATGACTTCGTTTTACTTGCCTGAGCGATGAGGGAGGATTGAGAAAGGAACAACGGGATGAGTACTAGGACTGGGTCTTCACAAAGCAGAATTTGGCAGAAATTCTGTTGTAAAGTTACTTAAAGATTTATTGCAAATTCATCATGAAAGTGATTAACCATGGCTAGGTATAGAAACAAAAGAAGTCAGGACAAAGTGGTAGACTAAGAGAGGCAAAAGAACACAGGGACAACAAATTCAGGCAGAAAACCGGTCAGCAATAGTGAAGAAGTGGAAGAAATCAAAGGAAAAACAAGAGTTGGCTCCTTAAAGGTAAGTTAGATGAGGCTGAGGAGTTGGAGCCAGAGGTCTTTGTGTTGAGAGCATTGATTAATGGAGCAATGAAACACTTTTTTCCTTCTGTTCTTTAATAAAAACAATATGTCAGATCAAACTGTGAATCAGAAGCACACAAATAATGTGCAGGGAAAATTCGGATCAATTCTTCGTGTAGAATACATTAAAGATGACTTTTAAAATATGTCATAATACATGATATACTTTTTAAAATAAATATCTGAGTAATCCTGTATGTTTGCATGGTTTGGACTTCCAATTCTGTCAATTAAGATAATTCCATCATTCATGCGTTCATTTATTCATCCATACATACATACAACGAATTGAATATGTACCATGTTCAAGGTAAGCACTATACAAGAAAAACTGTCTAAAAGGATACAGATGTTGCTGTCATAGAATTCATTGTATAGTTGCAGAGACAAACACAAACTAAATGATCACAACAGAGATAGAATATATAAAGTTTCCATAAGAGCTTAAAATGAAAGAAGTTAACCTGGTCAGGGAAAACTTTTTTAGGAAATAGCACTTGGTCTGAGATCTGCAGATGAGAAAAGCAATAAATGCATTTGTGTATGGTTGTTGGAGGAGACGGGTTGTGATCAGCCCATGTGTCTTTTATGAAAACACATGGGAATGTAAGAAAGAAAGGCATATTTGAAGTATTTAATTCAAGGAACTGAAAACATTCCAGTAAAATTAGAGTGCAGAAATGGAAAGGCAGGGATATCCAGCAGGTTTCCGTAAGCCATATTAAAGATTTTCATCTTTATTCTAAAAGCAATTGGATACCACCCAACCCGCTTAAGCATGGATTGTCATAACTAGATTGCATTTTGAGATTATTCTGGCTGCAGGGTAGAGAAGAGGCTATGTGGAAGCCAGTGCGAATAAAGAAAGATCACTTAGAAAAGTATTGCAATAGACTTGAAAATATGAAGTTGATTTAATCAGGGGATAGAAGGGGAAGAAGTTAATGAATTTACAGAATAGTTAGGAGGTTCAATTTCCTGACAGGATTTAGTGATGGATGGCATGAGAGCAAAGGTGAGGAAGCTGTTGAAGATGTCATTTATTGGCACTGCTAGATGGATAAGGAACTTAGGAAGAACATCATGTTTCATAGCAAGGGAGCTCAAGTGGTAAGTCTTTGAGATATCACATTTGGTATTCTTTAGAAATTTCTTGGTGTAAATGTCAAGGTATCAAATGAATATAGAAGTCTAGAACCCAGTAGAGAGGTGTAGGTACAAGCTGTGAGGCTTCTAGTAGCTGAAAGGAAAAGAGTAAAATTGCAAAGACGTGGTCAGCAAAGTGTTAATAGTAGGACATCCAGGACACTCAGTGTCATGAAAACAGAGAAGATTTGGTTTTGTTTAATTTTATTTCTGTTTTTGTTTTCTTCCAAGGAGGGAGATATTAATCAAAAATGCCCAACCCTGCTGAGAGATCAAACACCTGAAAAGTGAAAAAAAAAATGCCAAGTGACTTTAGAGAAATCATTCAATAGTGTTCGACAGAACAATTCAGTAGAGTGATGAAAGTGGAAAACAGAATAGAGTGAGTTGAAATGAGAAAGGGAAGTGAGAAAACAAAGACTGAAAAAATTGAAAACTGGGTCCAAAGTTTATCTTAAGAAGGTGGGCAGGTGGGGACTCTTTTTCTTTCAGCTATTAGAAGGTAACAGGAACTGAACTTACCTTCCTGACATAAACGAGTAGAATACTGGACAAAACATATTGAACATTTAGAACAAAGAACAATGCTAAAAAATTAATAAATAAAAATTGTAAAATAAAATAATTTTAAAAATTACATTGAACAACTATTTTCAAGTATTAGCAGGCAGGGTCTCACTGTGACCTAGGAGAGAATGAAATGCATCCTACATTTGCCCTGGTTTTCTGCCTAGAGATCCTTTCTGGACCTGGCAGGAAAAGATATCAGAAGACATTCTTGGAATTGTGACCAAAATGAAGAGACAGAGATGAGCATCTGGCAAGGGATGGTCGTGAAATTTGCAGGACAAATTGACAGAGAAAGGAAGCTGCGCAAGGATAGAGGTCAAGAAATTTGCATAGGGCCTTCCTTGAATCTGCTGCTAAATATTAAACCACAAATACATAGGCAGAAACTTCACAAGGTTAACTGAAAAAAAAAAAATTCCAGAGAACTTTAAGAAAAGCAATTTTCAGAGCTCATGTAAAGCTAGAAGACAGTAAAGTCCAGATAGTAAAAATGAGAGCAGTCTTTTAATACCCAGAGGATTCGATGAAAACAGTAGAAGGGTCAGACATTACTAGTAGAACTAAACAAACAGTAAAACAGTGGTTCTCAACCAGGGATGATTTTACTCCCCCAAAAGACCTTTGGGAATATCTGAAGACGTTTTTGGTTGTCACATTTGAAGGGTGGGGGGGGAGGTACTACTAGCATTCAGGGATGCCGATGAACATCCTGCAAGGCATAAGGCAATCCCCCTTGGCAAAGAATTATCCAGCTAAAATATCAACAGTACTGAGGTTGGAAACCTGCACTAGAGAAAAGGCAGTGCTATCCTTAAATATGGAGTCCCTAACCCTGGCGCCACGCCTCAGGAGGTCTCCATGCTTTGCTTTGTCTAGGGAAGTCTCTATCACCTGGGAACATCTGAGGCTGACAGTGACATACGAGTGGAATGCCCTTGGGACTCAGCCAGAATTTACATGGACCCCCATCTCCATTTCTTCCTTCAGGACTCTCAGACCTTTCCCATGTACGGTGTTCACAAGGTGTCCCAAGGAGTTCTGGTATTCATGTTTATAGAATTGTCTAAATGCTGCATGTTTCTATGAAGGAGGCTTAACAAACTTTTCACTCCTGATGACCGACAAAGTATGTCTTTCACAATTTTGCATGTGATTAGGTATCAAAATGGTATATGATATGCTGATTTGTTGTGTCTCTCAGGCATGTTGGATACAGGATGAATTTAATAGTCTTGAGGCTGATGAACATCCACCACTGACCCTTGGGCTTGAGAAGCTTGTATGGACTGGTGGAGTAGTCCACCTGTAGTCTTCAGATGTTGAAGATAGTGAGCATAGACGCATGTATTATTTACCCTATTTGTTCTCCCATAACTTCGTACACCCAAGCAGTCACTTCCTCTCTTCTAAAGGATTGGGTGTCAGGCAGTCCTTGATGGGTGGCCATGCCTGTGTCCCCCAAGAGTTTTCATACCATTGCTCTGCCATACCAATGGATCTGATTAATGTCCTCTCTTTCCTTCAGTCTATATGGTGATGTTGTGTTTCTCTGGGTTTGCCTTATGTTGTGCCTGACAAAAACAAGGCATTCCTTGAGCAAATTGAACTGCTATTATCATTCCAACCACAGCCCCTTCAATCATCCTTCCCCCACTGATGGCAACATAAAGAAATCAAGAGTGCTCTAAACATTGAAAAAGATTACATTTTAGGGATGCAGTGATTTTACTTTGAAGAGTTCAAGAGGAGAAATAATTAAAAGTGGTTCTTTCCTACATTTATGCTATAAAATTGAGAATGGTAAATTTAACATAACCAGAAAATAAATTATTATTTGCATTTTTCTACATACTCTAGGTAAGACTCAAATTGGTAGTCATGATCAATAAAGAAGAGTAAAAAATTTAGAGAATGTGATCGTAAGCTAGATTCACAGGCAACACATCAGATGATGAAACCCCATTCACGATTCATCATTTTTCATGTATTATAAATAATTTTGTGTAAAATAAATATTATGGGGACACTGAAGAGGCAAGGAGATCTATTTGTTTTAATACAAGCAGATTCCAAAGAGCTAGGACATTGTGAGTTACAACAGGATTGTTGCCTTTTATTCATGATGGGAGAGAGAAAATTAGCCAGGAATAGCATAGCAGAAAATGAATAAAATGAAGAAGTGGTTCCTGGACCTGAAAAGAAAGAAATGATAACTGTAAACTTGAAGAATATTTACATTACATACTAGTAAAGATGAAATATATAAGAACCTCTATTCTAGCCATAATTCTAAATATTCAGTGATAAATACTATATTTAACATGGGCGCATGAATCCTGTAATACATTTGTGAATCAATTTGTTTGTATAGACAGAGACGACACAAAAATATTTTCTTGAGGTGTTGTGTGCCCTAGACACTACTCTGAGAAAATGGCTCCTCTAAACCTGTCTTAACAAAGCTTTACAGGACTGAAAAGAATTGATCTCTCTGCAAGTAACTTAAATACCTGGCAAAAATATTAATAAATTAATAAAGTCCAACAATCTTAAAGAATGACAAAATCTGGCAGATAATATAAAATTTATAATGCCCAAAATATAACTTAAAAAAAAATCTCACAAGTTGTATGAAGAAGCTGAAATGAATATGATCTATCATAGGACAAATAATCTAAAGAAACAGACCCAGAAATGATGGAATTAAGGGACAAGAACTCTAAAATAATTATTATAAATAAGTGAAATTATACAAAAACATGGACATCATAAAAATTAAAATAAAAATAATTAAAAAGCAACTAAATGAAAATTTTAGAGATGAACACAGAGAGTAAAAAGACTGAAAAAATAAAAATGCTTTAGTGACCTACATGACAATATCAAGCATTCTAATTTATATAGTCTCATAATTGGGAAGTAGGGAGGGATTGAGAAAAAATCTGTGGAGAAATACTGGCTGAACATTTTCCTAATTTAATGAAAACTGTGAGCCCACAAAATGCAACCAACCTCACCAAAGCATATCCTACTCAAATTGCTAAAGACCACTGTAATAAAGAGAAAATTTGGAAAGCAGCCAGATAAGAAGTTACATTGTTTTCAGTGGAACAAGAATAGTAATAATCACAAACATCCCATGAGAAACTAGGCAAGCCAAAAAACTTTGAAAAAATATTATTAATGTGCCAAAAGAGAAAAAAAAAATAATTGCCAACCTAGAATTTTTATCCAACAAAAGTATTTGTCACAAATTAAGGCAAAACAAATTTTTTTTTTTTCTGGAAAAGCAAAAGCTAAGTAACTATGTCACCAACAAAACTGAACTATAAAATTTTTTTAAAGTTAGTTAAAAGGAAAAGGATTTACATATACAGATACTAATGGTTTAATTGTTATATTTTACTTGTTGTGCTTACTTTGAATACCTGGATATTTGACATGGTATTATCGCCTTTATAAGTATGATGACTGATGTTTTATTTTGAAAATTCTTATTTCCAAATCTGCCTTTCAGCTAATGGACAAGTCTCAGCATAATAATCATAGCATAAAAACAGTCTGGACCAGATGCTTGCGGTTAAAAATGAGTTCATATCCCTCAAATTTTGCAAATTAATTTGTTTCAGACTATTTTAAAATTTTTTATTGAATTTGACTTTGTTTTACTATATTCTGCTTATTTTTTCATATTTAATGCTTTTATTTTGGTAAAACTAGAATTAAACCAATTTTGGGGGGGAATAAACTAATGTTTGATTTACACTAATTTTAGTTTCACTTGAAGACTATCTTCAGAATTATCTACTGTGTCTTACTTGACTCACTAGAGTGTTAGTTAATACTTCACACATTCATTGAACAAATCAGAAGTATTTTTAAATGCAATTTATCCCAAATTATTTTTAACTTTTATTGTAATGTATAAGCAATTTAATTCATATGCTAAAATATTTACTCTTCTAACCACCATTTATTTTAAATGAAATATTTTT